>BQKN01063673.1:231120-241186 GCA_022839385.1 Asparagus kiusianus
CTCTCTCTCTCTCTCTCTCTCTCTCTCTCTCTCTCTCTCTCTCTCTCGCGTATGCAGTCCGCCGCCACCCCTCTTCTCTCACCTCGACCCCAACCTTCGCCGCCTCTACTATGAACCCTCACCCGCCGCCTGACTACCACCCACAACCGACCTCCGACCTCGCCCCGCCACCCGCTGCCTTCCCCTGCCCTCGCCACAGCCACGCCTAGATCCACAGCCCTCTGCTCGTCGTGCCTCAGCCCACACCGCCACCCGCTCCTCCCCTCCCCTTTGCCGTGACCATCACCTCCCTCTTCATCTCCGATGAACCGCCACCCGCTGTCCGACTCCACATTACCGCCTCCTCGTTCTCTCCACCCCCAGCCGAGCACCGCCATTGCTCGCGCCTCAACAGCAGCGCCAGGCCGTCGTCCGCCCTGTTCCCCCTGACCTCCGACCGCCGTCAACTCTATATCTGATGCAGTCGCACCCCCTCACCTTGGCCACCCTGAGCTCCGCCTCCGACAGCCTCCTCCTCGTTCCCAGATCTCTGTCGAGCTGAGGCCGCCGTCGACCTCCTCCCCATCTCCGTCCTCTTCCCACCTCCGACCATCCTATTGCTACCAGATCCGTAGGTCGTCGCCCCCTCTTGCAGCCACGAACCCCGCGACAGCCGCCCCTTGCAGCCACCCGACCCGCAACCATCGCCGGAGTTCCTTCCAACGCCGTGCTCCTTCGCGTCCGATCTGACTCGTACCGTCAGTGTTGATTCGTTTGACGAAACCCGAGGCAAGATCCCTATTCTCCGATTGTATTTCATTACAATTTTAGATCTATCGTAAATTATTTATATGCAAGATCCTGCTTCCCTTAATTTGATATTCCGTTATTTATATCCGTTAGTAATTGATTTCATAGATTAGACTATGATATGTAATTACCTGCGTGAGTTTATTGATGAACGATATTGATTACAAGATGCTTTTAATAAAAAGAATATTTTAGATTTATTTTAAAATTATTATTATAAGAGAAGAAGTTGATTTTGAAAAAGGGGTTAGTTTTGAATTAATATAATGAGAAAGAATTTTTAAAAGAATTTTTGGAATTAATCAATTTATGATCATGACAATTGGAAATTACGACATTTCATGTATAATTATTTGATAGTTGTAGTTCCATCTTGCACTGTTATTAGTAGTTGTTCACGTTTTCTGTTCATGATTCATGACACTGTTACATAGTATTCATTGCATTTATACATTGTTATAGTTGAGAATCGCGAGTATTGCTTGACTATAGTGACCCGTGAGATATGAGTTGTTAACTTGGACTTGGGATGGGAAGCTCTGGGTTCATGTTATTGGATATGTTGTTTATTTCCAGGCTCGCACCAGTGAATCGTTTCGCACTGGGGTGGGTCTGAGGAGCAGTGATCGGATATGTTTATTGTTTATTTCTAGGCTCGCACCAGTGAATCGTTTCGCACTGGGGTGGGTCTAAGGAGTAGTGATCGGATGTGTTTATTGTTTATTTCTAGGCTCGCATCAGTGAATCGTTTCGCACTGGGGTGGGTCTGAGGAGCGGTGATATTGTGGTTATTGTTTATTTCCAGGAACGCACCAGTGAATCATTTCGCACTGGGGTGAGTCTGAGGTACTAGTGAGATGTGGTTGTTAATTTGATATCCGATAATGTGAACCTTGACTCTATGTGAGATGTGAACCAATGACCTATTATAGGATGGCTAATTACATGACTTGTTTCTTGGGTAAGTATGAGTTCTTGTGAGATATAGGCTAGTTGTGTTTCTTTTCATACATAGATCGGGATTAATATTTAATTATTTACAATTGAGACATATGGTATATACATGAGGGTTTCCTTGTTTGGATTATTTCGCTCGACGTACTACGTCTCTTGTTGTAGATTTTTAAGTATTAATTCCATCTAGTTGTATGACCTTGTGACTTGGATGATTAGACTGATCGCTAGCTGCATGATCTCGTTACCTGATCGATTTTGGATGCTTTATGTTTATCATGTTTTAGTAGCATTTTCGCATGTTGATTTTGTCAGATTTCCAGTTACACGTTCTTTTGTCATTTTGGTTATCGTATCGTTTTCTGCTTGGGTTTTCGTTCGCTCTATTTGTTTTGTGGGGTTTTATCGTGTGCCATACACGCTGACGTACACCTGTTTTCTCTGGTGTACGTCAGACTTAGAGGAAGAACAGGTTTAGCAGGAGACAGATGATTCTCAGCAGGAGTGCCTTGTAGACGGAGTAGAAGAAGGAGTCAAAGCCTATCCTTTTCATTTATTAGTTGATGGTTCCAGTCACTTTTCTAGTTCTTTCCATTCCTGCTTGAAGGATGTATTTTGTATCTCTTCAGCATTCATTGTTCATTTTGTATAAGGGTATGTTGGACCCATATTTTCATGTCTGGGATGATTTACTGTTGATGATATGTCTATTTCTTATTCTGGGTTGTCCTTATATTCTTGCTATTATGATCGGGGACCTATGCCTTTCCATTGTTTTTATTTTTAGACGCTTAGCGTATTGGATTGAGAAGAAAAGAAAAGAAAAAAATAGTGTATATTTCTTCTCAATCTAATATGTCGCGGGCTTGTTCACGTTCAGATTCCCGGGTATTTTGGGAAGCGGGGCATGACAGTCATCAGTAGCGTAAGCTTTGAACTAATAACTTGACGAAATGGTAAGTGTTTGTAAGACTCACCAAACTTTGTAAATTTTACTTGACTTTTGAACCATATATCTTTATTATTAGTAGCATAAGCTTTGAACTAATATTTGGATGAACATGGTAAGTATTTGTAAGACTCACAAAACTTTGAGACCCATTACAGCAGACGTCCTTTCGACTATGTCCTTTTTTAGACCTTTAGTCAAAGGATCAGCCACATTCTCTGAAGACCGAACGTCAATCACCAAGATGATTCCTTGGCAAATGAGTTCTCTCAAATAGCCATGCTTCAGACGAATGATCCGCTTCTTTCCATTGAACAACGAGTTCGCTACTACAGCACCCGTTGCCTGATTATCACAATAGATTGTAATTGCGCCTTGCAATTTTGTTAATGGAAGGTCAGGAGAATACAACTGAGCCACTCAGCTTCATCTCCTACAACATAGAGTGTGAAGAACTCAGATTCCATCGATGACTGTATAATCATAGTTTGCTTCTTAGATTTCCACGAGACGGCAGCTCCACCCATGGTGAAGACAAAACCTCCAGTAGATCTTCACTCATATGGTTTTGAGCACCAACTCGCATCTGAATAGCCTTCGATTATAGCCGGATATCCAGTGTAGAATAGGCTCAGACCTATAGTTCCTTTCAAGTATCTCATCAATCTCTGGATAGTATCCTAGTGAAGCTTTCTAAGATTACTTGTGAACCTACTAAGCATTCCTACAGCAAATGCTATATCTGGCCTTGTGCAGATCATCGCGTACATAAGACTTCTAATTATCTTTGAGTACCTTAGCTGCTCTACTGGTCTTCCAGTGTTCGATTTAAGCTTCTTGTTGTAATCATACGGCACTGACAGTTCTGGCAGGTCGTAGTAGCCATACTTCCTTAGCATGCTCTCGACATAATGAGATTGGGGCAATCCAATACCCTCTTCAGAGTATATAATTTTGATTCTGGGAATCACGTCTGCAGTTCCAAGGTCATTCATGCTGAACTGAGCTGATAGAAATTTCTTGGTAGATGTTACTATCTCCAAATCACTCCCGACGATGAGCATATCATCCATATAGAGGCAGATAAGCACCACCTTCCCTTCAGCAACCTTAATGTATAGGCACTTGTCAGACCCGCTGACTTGATACCCATTGTTGCGAACAACCCCATCGAACTTCTCATGCCAGAGTTTCGGTGCCTGCTTAAGTCCATATAGAGACTTAATAAGTTTACAAACTTTACCAGCTGGAGCATCAAGTACTTCTGGTTTCTCCATGTAGATCTCTTCTATGAGGTCTCCATTGAGAAAGGCAGTCTTCACATCCATTTGATGTATGACGAACCTTTTTATCGCCGCCCATGCGATAAGCACTCTGATGGCAGTGATCCTGCAAACTGGTACATAGATGTCAAAGAAGTCTATTCCTTTTCTCTGAGAGAATCCTTTCGCCACCAGTCTTACTTTATACTTTTCAATAGTACCATCAGAATGAAGCTTCTTTTTGAAGATCCACTTACAATTGATAGGCCTAGCACCTTTAGGTACATCCACCAGCTCCCACGTGTGATTTTGGATCAATGAATCCATCTCATCATCTATAGCTTCTTTCCATAGAAGAACGTATGTTGACTGCATTGCTTCTTAAAAAGTCTGTGGGTCTCCTTCCACATTATAGGTGATGAAGTCATCTCTAAAATCTTTCTGTTTTCTGACACGTTTGGAAGATGGTTCAGTAACTCCTTCATCACTGATAATTTTAGTTTCTCGCGAACTGGCTCCTCTGGTGCGTCTGACGTACTAGCATTCTTTGTTATATCTTTGAGCAATAATCCTTTATCTATGATAAACTTATCCTCAAAGAATTCTTCATCCGGAGCTTTAATGATGGAGTTGGTTCCAAGGTCAAGGAGCTTGTAAGCATCACTATCTTCAGTAAAGCTAAAAAACACACATCTGTTTACCTTTGGTCCGAGCTTAGGCCTTCTGATATCTGAAACTCGAACATATGCGGAACTCCCCCAAACTTTGAGACTATCCAAAGGATCTGAATATCTCAACCATAACTGATGAGGAGTACTATCAGTTTTGGAATAGGGTACTCTGTTCAGAATCCAGTTTGCCATCAGTAAAGCCTCTCCCCAATAGCATGTAGGTAGATCGGATGTGATTAGCATCGAATTCACCATCTCGGTCAATATGCGATTCTTCCTTTCTATAATTCCATTAGATTGTGGAGAATACGAAGCAGTGGTTTCAGCAATGATTCCATGCTCCTTGAAATTTGCCTCCGACTCCTTAGATTGGTACTCCCCTCCTCTGTCACTCCTAAGTCTTTTCACCTGAAGTCCAAGCTGCTTCTCCACTCGAGTACGAAACTCGACAAACTTGCTGAATACTTCATCTTTAGATTTTAGCAGGTAGACGTGGCAGAAGTGAGAGTGGTCATCAATGAAGGTGATGAAGTACTTCATGTCGTCTCGAGTGACAAAGCTCTTGAAATCACAAGTATCTGAGTGAATCAAATCCAATAGGTTAGTGCTCCTTGTCACACTTGGAAATGACTTCCTTGTCAGCTTTGTTTGCGCACAGACTTCACACTTGTCAGGTTTGTTACCCCCACATTTCGAAAGTAATCCTAACTTCTCCATGCTAGACAGCTTTCTATAATTTACATATCCTAGCCTATTGTGCCATAATACAGAGGAGTAAGTAGAAGAGGATACTACATTTACAACTGAGTTGGGTACAATAGTACTGATCTTATTGTTAGACCCTAGAGGGGGGTGATTAGGGTCTTATGCTAATCTAATCCGATTTAAATACCAATTAAAACTAATTAACAAATATATCCTAGCAAGTATGATGTGCTACAAGATATGTGAGCTAGGATAAGCAATATGAACAATGAGATATATCATATATGATAAAAATATATATAAGGATATATAAACTAACACAAGGGTGAAATAAACATAAACAAGATAGTGGATGAAATAAATGAGTAATGCACAATTGGCGATATAAGATAAATGCAAAAGCAAATGCGCCAATGACAAACTCAAATACACTCAAATGATCACGGAGTTCGGACCTTCCGTCCTACGTTTCCGCTCCCCACTCCCGGGAAGAAATCCACTATCACAACCGAGTTTTCTACGCTCACCCGAATAACGTTTACACCTCACAATATTGGTTTTCAACGCTCACCGATCAACGTTCACACCCTACACTCTCACTCGGTTTTCTAGCTCACCGAAAACTTTACAATCAACACACTCGGTTTTTTAGCTCACCGAAAACTTACAATCTCACAATATAACATATGATTTATTCTCTACAATAGATGAGAACTCAATGTAGGCTCACACTCAATGTTACAACTCTCACCAACCTAAATATACTATATATGAAAATACAATAAACTCATGTGGGTGTGTGTAAGCAATGAGTGGAATAAAATCAAATCTAAACTCAATATAAAAACTAGCTTTAATGAATGATAATCAAATAACTAAGCAAATATAAAGCTAGATAAGAGTTTAGAAAACTTCTCTATAAACACAAAGGAGAGGATGAAGAAGATTGAGGATGAATCCCTCAATTGACAACATAAGCTTCCTCCTTTGTAAACACAAACCCCAAACTTAAAATAAACTATAAAACCCTCTTAAACTTGTTTAAAACTCTCTTATTATATGGGAAATAATAAATATAATGAGGTATATATAGGGTAGAAGAAAACAACCCAAAAAACCCCAAAACCCCACTAAAAGACAAAAATCAGCAAGTTACCGATACTGTGCAACGGTAACATTGGCGGTCGACCGTCGCGGTCGACCGTGAAAAAAAAAACTCAAAAACTGCTCTCTGGACTACGTACAGTCGACTGCCATGGTCGACTGCACTGTAGCATGGTCGACCGTGGCTGTCGACCGTACTGTAGCAACGTGCACAGGCAGTTTCTGGTTTTTGACAGTTCTGGAATTTTGCGTATCTGACTTTGTAAAATCAATTAAAAATAGTAAATAAACTCCAAAAATCATGAAATATTAAGTAAAGGTTCTAGACATGTAGATGAACATTTTAGAGAAATAATTTCTGACAAATCACTTCCCAGTTGAGAGAAATAAATGTTTGAACACAGATAAACAGTTTCTGAAAATCTGCTGACATACACGATTTTGTAAAATAAATTGGGCATAGTAAATCAACTCCAAAAATGGTAAAATTTTGAGAAAAGTTTCTAAACATGTAGATAAACATTTCAAAGAAAGAATTTCTTAAATATCACTTTCCATTTGTGAAAACAGATCTGTTTTGTAAAAACATGCACGAACGAAAAACATGATTTTGTATATTCAATTAAACGTAACAAATCAATTTCAAACTTGATGAAACTTTGGGAAATGTTTGCAAATGTGATTTTGAATATGTTACAAAAAATAATTTTCCAATTTGCATTTCCCAATTATGGAATCTCATTATTTTACAAAATCACATAAGTATGGACTTGTAAAACCTTGATCTTGACAAAATGAGTTTAAACAAAGTTTTGAAAACTTTCCAATAGATTTATAAACTTGATAAAAGATATAAAATCATGTTAATAAGTCTATAATCCAAAACAACGATAAATAAAAATAAATGTGTGTGTGTGTATGAAATTGAGCTTGAAGTATTAACACACATAATATATAAACTTAAACTAAATTACCCAAGCTTGATCTTGTTCTTCAATAAGCTTGACTTGGTACACTTACGGAAGAAGCTTGAACTTATATCTTTAACTTGAATGTACATTGCTTCACTTTACTATTCCGCCAACCTCCATTGGATATGATCGTTGAAGCTCTATTCCATCCATCCTCCAACATGTTGTTTGTCTACAATGAATAAGAAAACACAAATACTAGACAAACAACATTAGTAATAAATTGTTTGTTAAACATCATCAAAACAAAGAGGCCAACACTTATACATGCCATCAGTACGATACGCATTGCCAAAATACATTTTCTTAAAAGATAACACAGTCTTTCCTCCTTAGAAATCCAGCCTCATATCAGCGTCACACAACAGGCTTCCAGAGACTAAGTTTTTGGCAAATGAGGGAACATGTTTCACATCCTTCAATGTGAGAGTCTTCCCTGAAGAAAGAGTCAGCTCCACAGTCCTAGTGCCAAGAACAGGAACCACAGAATGATCAGCCATTGATACGTTCTCTTTGGCAGCAACATAGGAAGAGAAAAAATCTCTGTTGGGCAGACATGACAGGTAGCACCTATATCTAACCACCAACCATAGACTTTGCTGGGAGTTGTCACATGAAAGAGAATAGCCACACAATTGTCAAGTTCATTAACATTGTGTATTGTTCCCTTCTTTGGTGCTTTGCAGTCTTTGGCAAAATGCCCTTGCTTCCCACAATTGAAGCATTTGCCGCTCTTCTTGAAATCTTTCTTCTGAACATTTAGGTTCTTCAGATTATGATTCTTTTTTTTTGTTAAAAGACTTCTTTTTCATAGAAGAATTGGTACCCTTCTCAGAGTTAGTAGCCATAATGTTAGCAAACGCCTTCTGCTTAGCTAGGAGCTCATTCTTTGTGCGAGTCTAAATCTCGTCCTCGACCCAAATGAACCTCTTCAAATAGATAAAGTCACCTGTCTTTTCCTTCTTCGGATGTCCGTGGAGAACGACATCCAAGATGGAGGAAGCTTGTTGATAATTGCACCAGAAATGAAGGTTTGACAAAGACTGATCTTTTCATCCTTCAGCTTCATAGCAAGCTTTTCGAGTTTTTTAATTTGAGGCAAAACCTCAGTGTCATCTTTAAACTTGAAGTCCAAAAGGCTTGGAAAGCTTCTCTTTATCCTTGTATTGCTCCTCCAGACCATTCCAGATTTCCTTTGCAGGTGGCTTGTTGGTGTAAGCATCTGCCAGATGATCAGCCAGACAGTTAAGGAGATAACTCCTGCAGAAATGATCATCTTTATCCCAAGAGGCTTCAGACTCTGAGTCTTCTTCAAAGTCAGGTTTCTCCTCAGAAACCACATAGTAGATTTTTAGGAGTTACATCCCAAAAATCACTTTTCGACGCCGTGCGTTAAAGTTAGATCCATCAAAGTTTTCTAACTGGAGACAGTCCACTCCAAGAGTCCTCGCGGGATCCATTAGTAGATCTGAAATATTGATTTAAGATTATTGGAAATTATGGTTAAATCTGGAATTAAACAGTAAATGATGACGTGCTGTTATTTTAAACTTTTTTAATTAACTGTTGTGCATTTGTGAAAGTTGTGTTTAAAGTAATATTTGGCCTACTTCGGTGCAAGAATCCCAAGGCCAAACTGCTTCTAGGAATAGCAGTACAGGACTCTGGTGTGCACCAACTCAGTACTGTCAAGATCTCCTTGATCTATAAGACCTTTTGGGGCGTGTGTATACTGACGTTTGTATTCCATGCTCACGAGAGAGTTTCCAACTTCAACCAAAAGCTGCCCAATGGCACTATTTATAGGCATCTAAGGCCAGATCAAGAGTCACTAGCAATTAATGTGACCGTTATAATTCTTAATGACAATTAAGATTGTAACATTAATGCATTAAATTACTTTTAATGCTGATGTAACTGCTGCATGTAGTAACTGCTGAATACGAGGCAATCAATGGACCGTTGCTACAAAACGCGAGGGTCACGTCTCAGCAAATCAGACGAACCTCGTTTGACAAACGAACGTCATCAAACAGGCGAACCTCGTATGACAGACGAACCTCGTCGAACGAGCGGACATAGTCAAACAGGCGAACCTCGTATGACATACGAACCTCATCGATCAAGTGAACCTCGACAAACAGGCGAACTTCGTATGACAGACGAACCTCGTCAAACAAGTGAACCTCGTATGACAGACGAACCTCGTTGAACGAACGAACATCGTCAAACAGGTGAACCTCGTATGACAGATGAAACTCGTCGAACGAGCGAACCTTGTCTAACTACGAGAACGCTAGGGTCACCCTCGTGTGAATACATAGCTCGTCTGCATGCTGCGAAGAAGTCTGCGAGGCAACCTTCATGGCGAACATAGTGGCAGCCAACGTGGCGCCAAACAGCGTCACCTCGCCCTGATGCCTCCGTGCGAAGTGCAAAGTACGCTTAACAAAGCGCCACTTAGCGCCTCAGCCCGATTAGCCCCGATCATTGGCCCATTGCCCTACGACCCACTAGAACTTATGAGGGATTAATTCAAATAAAATACTTCTCGGCTTGCCGTTGGCAAGCCTCGAAAAAGGGAAATTTTGAAACACCAAAACATAAACTTTTCACTAGGCTACTAATCATTTATGAAAAGTACTTGTAGTTAATATATAT
>BQKN01063673.1:241286-285117 GCA_022839385.1 Asparagus kiusianus
GGGGGGGGGGGGGGGGGGCAGGCCCCTCTTGCTTTTGGCAACTATTCATATATAGGATGTTACACATTATTTCCTTACATCTTCATAAAATGAAATTACTTCCTCAACTCATAGAAATTGCTCGTAGGCCCCTAATTCTTAAGTAGTTTCAAATCTCTCTAATTGCTACAACTACTCTTAATTGGTGATGACAATATAATTTCAAACTATTAATATCAATTTTAATGATTTGATCTACCTATTCATGAAAGATTTAATGGACTAATATTGAAAAAAACTAATTAACTAATAGTATATGTGCAAACAATATACTTGAGTTGGGAGCTAGTACATTATATAAAGAAAAAGAGTTTTGGACCCGCAAATAGGAATGATTTTGGTTATGGGTCAATGAAAAAAGAAATAAGTGGCTAATAAATTAGCTAATATGATTTTTACCCATCCCCAGTTAACATAAAAGCATTCTTATTTCCTTTTCTCAGATTATGTTTTCTGGGATTTAAAGTCAAATAGAATTAGAAACGTCTTCAATGAACTCATTTCTCGGGTGTCTGTCTGCATTTTAGTAAAAACTATTTGGATCTCACCTTTTACCTAATTATCATTCGTAGGTAAATTTAGTTTCATGATATTCTTTATTCATAGCTGTAGTAATTTGTAATGGACTTCTATTTCATACTTTCATGTATGTTTTGCATTTAATAAGTTAAATGTTAATTGAGGTTACACTCACGTGGTTTTACATTTTGTGGTGGAATAAGAAAATTGGGTCCTTCCATTTTTATTAAAGTTGTACATTAAGAAATAAAATTAATATGTGAAAATCATATAATCTATAGCATATTATCAATCCATTAGGTCTTATAAAAAGAATTTGTAGTTTATGATTAGGGGTTGTTTGGTTTGTTTCCTAGATATAGGGAAAATGCATTTCCATGTACAAAAACACAAGTTTTGAGTTTTCCAAACTTTTCCAAGAAATAGATTGTTTCGCTTTGGTTCACACAAGAAAATGATGGGAAACTAATGTATTTATTTTTCTTGTGTTTGGTTCGCATGGAATAAAAGAGAAAACTTTTGTTTATATGGCAAAAAACTAACGTGGCTGCAGTTTTCGTTGATTTCATGAGGTTGAGGAAGGAATTAGGGGAGAGAAAAAAAATCTGATGTGGCGGCGATTTTCATCGAGTTTCCCTTCTTCAACCCTAGCGAATCAAAGATGGGAAAAACATCGACGGAAAGCTTATATCCTATGTGGCCATGAAAAATCTGATGTGGAGACGGTGTAAAACTTTTCCACCGAGTTAAAAAATAAACCAAACAGTCCCTTAATGGAAAACCAACTATAATTAGTAAATTTTTAAAAGGAAACTTTAAATGATTGGGACATGTTGATTCATAATGGGTGAATAGGTTAAAATGATTTAAGTATTCATGGAAATATTTCTTGGTAAAATTTCTAACCCTTCTTTTTTCACCTACTTGCATATATATAAATTTATTATATAGTCATATTTGATCGTTTTTTAGTGATGTAGTCTGATAGTTGTACTTTAGCCCTCCTGAAAGAAACACTTGCTCCGTCACTGTATTTAAGTGCAATTAATCCCTTAGAAATATAGAACAAACGAAAAATGAAAAAAAAAAAGTTGTGGAGAAGCTTGAAACAGTCTCTGTCAGATCTTATAATAGCTCCTTGTGTAATTCATAAGTTGCGAGATAGCTCTTTTTCTTGTTTTAATTGTGAGTCTACCTGCACACACGTTGTAGATGCTACAACTAATTTATGAATAATCGAATGTGCACGTAAGGGTGTGTCTGCCTTAACTTGGGCTAAATTTTACACTAAACCAATTTAGTGTTGGACCGTTTACCTTTTGGCAGAATACTAAACTGATTTTATGGTTTTTTTAGCCTAAGAAAATTTGGGTTAGAACTGGCCTAGTTTTTACCAAACAAAAGCATGTTGGATCTAGAACTTGAGATCTTAAAACCATATAGCCATGATTAATTCAAAGAGATTAAACAATAATCAAAAGAGCGGAAGCTTATACCTGAATCCATAGTAGAAATCTTTGATTTTGGGTTTTGATGATCTTCTAGCCTTAGGGTTCTCTCTTGGCCGAATTTCTCTCGTTAGATGGGGGTGAAGAGAATTTGAGAAGTAACCCTAGATTAGGGACCATAACCCCTTATTTATAGGTGTTGTACTTTTGCAATTTGGCCCCTCAACAAATCACAATTACAACCCGGTATCTGCACATATAACCCCATGACTTATTTAAATACTCATTAACCCAACTTAATTGATCACTTTAGTGGGTTATCCTGAAACGATAGCAATACACAATGATTAATCATATGTGTCCACAATTAGATTTATTAGATTAAATCCAACAATCTCCCACTTGGACACTATATGATTTCTTAAATTGTGTATAACCTTATGAGCTCAAAATTGCTATCACTGAAAAGGTATTTCCAAACAATCTCGTCCATTGACTATATCAATATAGGATCAAAGCGGCCTTCGTCACATTTATCGTGACTCGACCCATCAATGGTCACATATACCAATACAATCAAACGACATAGATCAATCATGGATGTGCAGCATGAAAATTACATGCAATGTGATCAGTACATGTCTATTTTCAACTGGTCCTCCTTAATGAGGTCAAAACCAAACATAATGTAACAGAGTGACTTAACTGAAAACTTTATTCTGATCAGACAATACAAACAAACATAAAGCACCACAAAATACAAACTCCCACTAAATCATGATATCCTCAAATAATACCACACCCATATGAGCAGTATGCTCATGAAAGACCTTAGGTGGCAATCCCTTAGTAAGAGGATCAGCTATCATGGAGTTTGTCCCAATGTGCTCTATGGATATCTGTCCACTCTGTACCCTTTCTTTCACAACCAGGAACTTAATGTCAATATGTTTTGACTTAATTGAGCTCCTGTTGTTATTTGAATACATTACTGCAGATTTATTGTCACAATACAACCTTAGTGGTCTTTCAACATTTTCCAAAATGCGCAGTCCCGTGACAAAATTTCGCAGCCATATTCCCTGATTGGATGCCTCATAGCAAGCTACAAATTCTACTGCCATAGTGGAGGAAGCTACTAGTGTTTGTTTGACACTTTTCCATGATATAGCTACTCCTGCTAACATATAAATGTAGCCTGATGTAGACTTTCTGCTATCTTGACATCCAGCAAAATCAGAATCCGAATACCCAATGACCTCCAAATTTTCTGATTTTCTGTATGTGAGCATGTAATCTTTTGTTTTCTGAAGATACCTCATAACCCTTTTGACTGCTATCCAATGATCCATACCAGGGTTGCTTAAGTATCTGCCTAACATCCCAACAATGTACGCAATATCCGGACGCGTACATACCTGAGCATACATTAGACTTCCTACAGCCGAAGCATAAGGAATCTTCTGCATTTCCTGAATTTCAAGGTTACCTTTAGGGCACTGATTGAGACTAAACTTGTCTCCTTTAGCAACAGGGGTATCTCCTGGTCTGCAGTCTTGCATGCCAAACCTTTTAAGTACCTTATCGATATAGCTCTTTTGTAATAATCCAAGAATACCCCGAGAGCGATCTCGATGTATCTGGATCCCTAATATAAAAGAGGCGTCCCCAAGATCTTTCATCTCAAAATTCTTTGATAGAAATCTCTTGGTTTCGTGCAACTGCCTATATCATTAGTGGCAAGCAATATGTCATCGACATACAGAACCAGAAAGATATACTTACTCCCACTGAACTTGTGATATACACAGTCATCAACAATGTTCATCTCAAAACCGAACGAGATAACTATTTGTTGAAACTTGTGATACCATTGACGAGGAGCTTGCTTGAGTCCATAGATGGATTTCCTTAATTTGCATACCATATTCTAGATCCAACAAAGCAAACTCAAAACTGGGACGAGTTCAGTCCTGAACTAGATTTTCGAGTTTGTCAAACACCTTTACGCCTTGTTTGGTATAATATGAGAATCGAATCAAGTGAGAATGGAATGGAATGAGTGTAGGAATGAAATGTTCATTCTCTCATTCTTACATTTGGATGTGCTTATAGAGTAAAGTGGACATGACAAATTTTTTTTTTTAATTTTTGGCATGGATAATTAAAAAGAAATCAATGCGGTATTTCAAATTTTTTATTCTCAATTAAGTGGGCACTATTCTAGCGTAAAAGTGTTACTCAATGAGAAGTAGGAATCAATAAAAAGTGGGAATGTGCACTCTAACTTATAAATAAATGTCATACTTGATACATATAAATAGAAAGTGAGAATTAACATTTTATTCCTACTCATTCACGATTAGTAAACGAGGCTTAAGTGAATGGGTTGAAATTTCGAATCGAACGTCAAACGTAAACAAATAATAAGGGAGCAAAGATATTGGTAAATCTCCTATGACAGCAAAAACACCACGCAGCAAACGCGGCAAATTGGAGTACAGCTTATACGGGTCCCAGTTATAACTCAGCTCTGAACGACACGTGGTGGATGACGTTGTTGAGATGAAAGCAGTCGTCAGTATAGGAGAAGTTAGAGCCAGAGACCACTAGGCTCTGTCTCTTCCTTTGATATTTCTGCTCTTTTCAAATGCCTATTCTGATGACTTCATGTAGGGCGAGCATGGCTTTGATCCACACGGGTCAAACCAATCAAAACATCCGATTTTTCCCGGGTAGATTTAGTTAAGAAGTAGCCTTAATTTTCACAAAACCTCCGCAACTTTGGGGGGGGGGGGGGGGCGTTGTTTTTATCTTACATTGCACGACTGAACTCGAGACTGTTTCACAAAACCCTCTAAACTTTGTACTTTTTCACCGACCTCTTATATGTAATTTGTAAATAAGCAGACTTTTTTTAAGAGGAAAAACCTAGAGATTTAGGAAAAGAGATACGTCGTTTGTATATGATGATAAATTTCATATTTTTCTCTTTAAGGTATATTTTAGTTATTTATAAATTACAAGGAGCAAGTTCGGTGAGACAAGATTCATTTTTAAGGGGGTTATATGGAAAACCTCACAAAATTTTAGGTGTTTTATATTTACAAAATTTTGAGTCTGAATAGGCCCATTTTCTACAAGCGAGAATTCAATACTTAACAAGATCTAGTTTAGATTATTCATCTCCGAGTCCATTACAAATTTGTTTAGTTTGAAAATGGATAGGAACTGATCATGATTCAATTTTGTATTACACTCTTAAGTTTCCATTCAATTTTTATTCTTAAGGACTTGTTTAGCAAACTACTGAAACTGGCACAGGTTCAAACTTGATCCAATTTTAGTAGAGTTTTATGTTTAGAAAAAGTTAAGCTAGACATGGTCCAGGTTTTCTTAATTTATTTTGGAGCATCTTAACTATGTTAAAATTGAACTACAGTTTATCTGATTTAATTCTAGCCTGATTAAAAAAATAAAATATGGCTAACTATAGCTAAAGGGATTTGTCAAACATTTTTTATTTGGTTAGCGATATTAAAATTTAATAATTTATACTACAGCTGCTTTTCCCTGGCCCAACCGCATGTATTCACATCTAGTGCTGATGGTGTAAAATGATGGGTGGTGATATCATTTGTCAAAGTCTGCGGTCAAAAAAGCGGAGAGGATGAGTGCTTTGACGTCGGACTGGATGGATCATAAGGAATGGACGGCTAAGATTAGACAGAGCCCAGCCCCCAGTCCAGACAAAGTTCAGAGTGGGCCCAACAGGAAACCAAAGTGGGTACCGGGCAAGTGGGCCCAAGTGAGTCGCCATCTGTGAAAAATGGGTCCCATCTTTATGGACGGACATTGTGTTGGCTCCCTCGGCCGTGGTCCACTTCTGTATTCGCTGCAGTGGGACCACTGATGGATGCGACGGGTGCAGGAGATAGAGAGGAAATGCCAGCAGCAACCTTGGAACTTGGGACCAAAGAAACGACACATTATTTTGCTCAGAAGTTTCTACCTTATCAATTTGTTATTGACATACATATTTCCTTTCAAAAATATAAATATTTGCATGAGTAATACTAAGCCTTTTTTCCTTAAAAAATTAAAAAAAATACTAAGCCTGTTTAAAGGTTTGGTTTATTTGACCAAAAATGGACTAACAAAATCTTGATAAAGTTCTTGTTATGTTAAGAGTCAAATTAGAATTAATCTTGGTTTGGTTAGTTATTCCACTTCCTGCGAGGACATATCCACAAAGAGACCACAGTGGAGCCAGAACTTTGGGCGAGGGGATCCAAATCAGCTGAGGAAAAAGGTAAGAAACAAATCAGGGGAAAAGGTAGAAAACAAATCAAGATGAGTTGTCGCTAAAGATAAGCTGTTATGACAAACTCCCCAGGATAGCTAATATCAATCACGAGAGAGCATGAAAATATCAAGAACAAATGAACACAAAAATATACGTGGTTCGGTTTGTAGCCTACATCCACGGGCAAATAAGGTAAAAATCTTTACTAAATAGTGAGGAATACAAAGTGGAGATCTCTTAATCACTTAAATCCCAAATACACCCCAAGATTCCCGTACAATCTCTCTAAATGAAAGGAACAAAAGAAGATATAATTCACGACATCAGGATTCTGAATAAACTTTGTTTCTCTCTCTCTGTACTAGTGTTATAGTTGATGATGATGCTTAATAGAACCTGTCGGGCCTTCTTTTATAGGAGCTTCTCCAAGTCGTTGGCCAATAGGAAACCATATAGGAATAGAATACTAATGTGAGTCCAATTTGTGACAAATAAATCCTATCAACACTTGGACTATGAGAACTCCAACAAGGGTGTTAGCCCTTATGTTTTGATGATGATTTACAACCACCATTATCGATACTAATTGCTTGTTGAGTGATATTATAGTTAATATATATATCAAGTTTGTTAGTACCACTTATGGAGGATTGGATGGAATATGAGCTACAACGATGATATCCAAAGGAGAAGAAGGTATAGTGATGAAGCAATGTTTAATCAAGAACAATAAACGCAATGAGAAGCTTCATCAACTCAAAGCAATATCAAGACTCAAGAAATATAATTCTATGTGAGGATATTTGCTAGTTTTTCTTTTCTCTCTAGTGTTAGAATGTAGGCAAGTAGTTGTAGATTTTATTTGAAGCTATTGGGATATCACACACACGTTTTCATACTTATATTTTTGAGTGTTTTTGTTAAAATATTGTTTTTTACAAGTATGAGGACCTATTCACAAAATTCCTTTTTCTAAACAGTTTGTTTTTAGTATTAAAAACATTTTACAAAGTTACACAATGTTTAGAAATCAATTGAGTATTTTTACAGATTTTAAAAGGTTAAAAACTATTTTCAAAACTGTGTCAGCCATGTATCAGTTCGCGGACGACCGGTACGATCGACCGCGCCTATGTTTTTCCCTCAGGAGTCAGCAAAAACTTTCACGGTCGACCGTGACGGTCGACCGTCAGTCTGAAAATTCCCATGGTCGACCGCCACGGTCGATCGTAAAAGTTTCTGGAAATTTTCTCATATTAGAAAGTGCCTCGCGGTCGACCACGAAAATCTCACGGTCGACCGTGAAAATCTCACGGTCAACCGCCGTTCACCCCAACGGGTTTTTCTAGTACAGTTTCAGAAATCTTTTTTACGGGATTTTGGAGAGATTTGGGTATGAGTTTTGGCAGCTGTGTTTTCTCCTATTTAAACCCCTCATACCCTTCTTCTTCAATAGTCCCAAGCATTTTGAAAAACCAGAGTTTTGTTTTACTGAGAGCCAAACTTTCAATCCTGTTTTTCTCTGTTTTCAAGTTCACATCCCAAGCTTCAGTATAATCTTTCTCCTTGCCAAAGGGACACTGTAAAGAGAGAGATTTTACATCATTTACTACTATTATGAGCTTGATCTTATGGAGATCAACTGTGTGAGAGTGAGATCTTGTGATGATCAACTGTGTAGTTATGAGATCTTGTGGAGATCGTTGTGTAGAAGAAGTTTCGGCTTCCAAACCGGGTTGTGTAGTGGATTCTCTTCGAGAGTGGGGAGCGGGGACGTAGGTCAGCGGGCCGAACCTCGTTAATACATCGCGCGTCACTTGGATAACGATTTCTAACTCTATCTCATTTACTTTGGTTATTCATTTTATGGTGTATTGCTTATCTCATTTTTTATTACATAATTATTACCTTAAGACCCTAATCACCCCCTTATAGGGTCTAACAATTGGTATCAGAGCTTGGTCTCTATATTAGTTTTTGGTCTAACCACCTTAGAGAAAAGATCTTATGGAAGCTTCAATGAATGTGCATATATTAGAGGGACAATCCACCATTAGACCCCCACTTTTCACTGGTAGTAATTTTTCCTATTAGAAGGCTAGAATGATGATTTACCTTCGTTGCATTGATCTTGATATTTTAGAACTCATAGAGAAGAAATATGTAGAAAAGTCCAAAATTAGTAACATGACTGATGGAGAAAGGCACCAAGCTAATCTCAATGCAAAGGTTATGAATGCCTTAATTTGCGGTCTTTCCACCAATGAGTATAATAGGGTTTCTACGTGTGCAACCGCATATAAAATTTGGGTGAAATTATGTATTATACATGAAGGAACCACCAAGTTAAGGAATCTAAGATTAGTGGGCTTATGCATGACTATGAGTTGTTTAAAATGCTTTCAAATGAATCCATTGATGCTATGTTTTCTCGCTTCACTAATATAATCAATGAATTGCATGGTCTTGACAAGCAATTGACTATCCAAGAGATGAACTACAAGATCCTTCGTTCATTGACTCCGACGTGGGAGCCCAAAGCTACGGCCATAGAGGAAGCTCACGATCTTACTACTCTAGCTCTCGATGGCCTCATTAGCAAGCTTAAGTTTCATGAGAAGAAGCTTAAGGGAAAGGAGAATGAGGAAGTGCCCCCACGGGAAATTGAGGAGCCATCACAAAAAATGAAGACCATAATTCTCAAGGGAGTTAGTGATAACTCCTTATCATCGTCGGATAGTGAAGTTGATTTTTCTAGAGAAGTGACTCACCTCTCTAGAAGAATATCAAGACTCATTAAAATGAATAAGAAGTTTAATCCTCGATCTAACAACAACTTTTCTTCACGTGTAGGAAAATACTTTGAATGCAACGAATCGGGTCATATTGCCAAAGATTGCCCTAAGCTCAAGGAAAAATATTTGAAATACAAGAAGAAGAAAGTCATGTATACCGGATGGGAGGAATCCGAACCAAGCGATTCGGATAGCAATGAAGAAGGAGCAAAGATTGCTCTTCATGATCCTAACATTTGTTTTATGGATTATGAAAAGGAGGTAGTTTCCGATACCGAAAGTGAATCATTTTACATGCAATGTGATCTAGCAAACCCATTAAAAGACTTAAACATTGAGTTTAAAAGGATGTCAAAAGAATATTCTTCCTTTAAAAAATTACATACTTCTTGTGATTCCAAACTTGAACAACTACAATTATCTCTTGCTTTAAAAGATGAATTGCTAGGGGATCTTGATTTTAAAAATAAACAATTAAGATCTAAGATTGAAAGACTTGAAATTAAAAATGGTAGAATTAGAACTACTCATGCATATGCTAGTCATCATCACCATGAGAGAAATAGATTTCATAGATCTTATGCTTCTACACATAAGAGAAATTTTGTGTACACATATTGCATAAAACATGGTCATATCTCCACTCATATTAGGATTAAAGATAATCATGATTTTTATGGAATGACATGGATACTCAAAGGTACCAAGCTTACTAACTACCAAGGACCCAAGATTTGGTTACCTAAAGTTACTACATCTTCATCTCTTGTAGGGAACATCACGAACACGACTTAGAGAGATGTGGTACCTTGATAGTGGTTACTCACATCATATGATGGGCAACAAAGAGCTATTTACAACCCTATCAAGGATTGAAGGAGGTAGCGTCTCCTTCGGTGGCGGTGAGAAAGCTAAAATCATAGGTATTGGATGCATTGGTAAGACACATTCTCCCATAATAAAAGATGTTTATTTGGTTAATGGCTTGAATCATAATCTTCTTAGCATTAGCCAATTGAGTGACAAATGTTTTGATATTTCGTTTAAACCGGATAAGTGCATTGTTAGCTCAAATGGAAAAATTATTTTTGTTGCTAATAGAAAATCTAATTATATATTTTTGAGATGAATGAGCTAGTAGATCAAGATGTTAAATGCCTTGCGACGGTTAATGAAAACCCTTGGATTTGGCATAAGAGGCTTGGACACGCTAATATAGAGTTGATATCCAAATTATCCAAGAGGAATCTTGTAAAAGGGTTACCAAACTTGCATTTCATCAAAGATACCATTTATGAAGATTGTGCTAAAGGTAAACAAACTAAGTCTACCTTCAAATCCATCAATGAGGTATCAACTTCTAAACCCTTGCAATTACTTCATCTTGATTTATTTGTACCTATGCGTGTTACCTCTCTAGGAGGCAAACACTATGTTTTTGTTATCATTGATGATTTCTCTCATTTTACATGGATAATCTTTCTTGGTAGTAAAGATGAATGTTTTAAAGAATTTTTAAATTATGTCAAAAGAATTGAAAATGAAAAAGAGTTGAAAGTTGTTAAAATTAGAAGTGATCATGGTGGTGAATTTTAAAATAATTTTTTCTATGGTTTTTGTGCATACCGTGGTATAACTCATATATTTTTCGCTCCAAGAACACCACAACAAAATGGTGTTGTTGAACAGAAAAATCGCATCATACAAGAGATGACACGAACTATGTTAAATTCTTTTGATTTACCTAAGTATTTTTGGGCGGAAGCCGTCAATACGGCTTGCCATGTTTTGAATAGTGTTTTGATTAGACAAAAGCTTAAGAAAACCCCTTATGAACTATTTTATGGCAAAACTCTTTATATTGGATATTTTCGTATCTTTACTTATAAATGCTTTATTTTAAATATAAAAGATCACCATGATAAATTTGATTCTAAAATTGATGTTGGCATTTTTCTAGGATATGCACCTCGAAGTAAGGCTTATAGGGTCTTCAACAAACAAACTCTTGTTGTTGAAGAATCTATAAACGTTACTTTTAATGAGACTAATATTGGTTTACAAGTTGGTTTACCTAGGAAAGATGATGATGATATTGAGGGAGGATTGGAATTCTTGCAACTAAATAAAACACCCTCAATAGATTCTCAAAAGGATGGGGAAAGCAACAACATTCAAGTGCAAGAGCAAGAAGAACTCTCCGAAGCATGGAAATTTGAACCAAATCATCCAAAGGAACAAATAATAGGGAATCCTTCACAAGGGGTTCTAACTCTCTCAAAGGCTTTGAGTGAGTGTGGTAATGTTGCCTTCTTATCTCAAATAGAACATAAAAAGATTAATGATGCTTTAAAGGATGAGTTTTGGGTTTTAGCTATGCATAATGAATTAAACAGTTTTTAAAGAAATAATGTTTGGAAACTAGTTCCTAGGCCTAACAATGCTAGTGTAATTGGAACAAAATGGGTTTTTAGAAACAAACTTGATGAACATGGCATTGTAATAAGAAATAAAGCTCGTTTAGTTATCCAAGGATACAATCAAGAGGAGGGCATAGACTATGATAAAACCTTTGTACCGGTTGCAAGGTTAGAATCTATTAGGATGTTTTTGGCATTTGTAAGTTTTCAGAATTTTAAATTGTTTCAAATGGATGTTAAAAGTACCTTTTTAAATGGTTTTATAGAAGAAGAAGTATATGTTGAGCAACCCCTCGGTTTTATGGATCATTCATTTCCTAATCATGTTTACCGGGTTCAAAAAACTTTATATGGGTTGAAACAAACTCCTAGAGCTTGGTATGTTCGCCTCTCTAGTTTTCTTCTTAAAAATAGTTTTTTAAAAGGAAAAATTAATAATACTCTTTTTGTGAGAAAAAGGAAAATTGATTTCATTTTAGTTCAAATATATGTTGATGATATCATTTTTGGTGCTACTAATGAATCTCTATGCAATGATTTTTCTTAAGTTATGCAAGATAATTTTGAGATGAGCATGATGGGAGAGCTCACATTCTTTCTCGGGCTCCAAGTCAAGCAAACTAAGGATGTGATATTCATTTCTCAAAGCAAGTATGCTAGAGAATTGGTAAAGAAATTCAAATTGGAGAATTCTAAGCATGCACCAACTCCCATGAGTACAAGTGTCAAGCTTGATGCGGATGATAGTGATGAGGATGTAGACCATAAACTATACCGAGGTATGATAGATAGTCTTCTTTATCTCACCGTTAGTAGACCTGATATTATGTTTAGTGTGTGTGCATGTGCACGTTTTCAAACTTCTCCTAAAACATCTCATTTAATTGCGGTTAAAAAATTTATTAAATATGTCAATGGAACAATTAATCTTGGTTTATTTTATCCTAAAAGCACCTCTTTTGATCTTTATGGTTTTTGTGATACCGACTTTGCCGGATGTAAGGTAGATCGTAAAAGTACGAGTGATACTTGTCAATTCTTAGGTAACTCTCTTGTCTCTTGGGCCTCCAAGAAATAAAATTATGTTGCCTTGTTCACTATGGAAGCAGAATACATTACCGCTGGCTTATGTTGTGCGCAAGTTTTATGGATGAAACAAAGTTTAGTTGACTATGATTTGAATTTTCAAAATATAAAGATCTTTAGTGATAACACTAGTGCTATAAATATTTTAAAAAAATTCTATTTTGCACTCTAGAACCAAACATATTGATATGCGCCATCATTTCTTACGCGATCATGTAGAGAGGCAAGATGTTTCCCTTGTTTATATTGACACTAAATCTTAATTAGTGGACATCTTTACCAAGCCTTTTAGTGAAGATGATTTTTGTCGCATAAGAAATGGTTTGAGTTTATGCACTATGTAAATGCTTTTCTTTTGTTTGTTTGTTGCACATCATATGCATTTTTTGTTTACCATTCCATTTACCCCATTTTGATGGTGACAAAGGGGGAGAAAAATCTCCTCATTTGTTGCACATAGTTAGGAGGAGCTCATAGATAGGGGGAGCTACTATCTATAAGCTATATTTATTTTTGCTTCAATATAATGGTTGGTTGTCATCATCAAAAAGGGGGAGATTGTTAGCCCTTATGTTTTGATGATGATTTATAACCATCATTATCGGTACTAATTACTTATTGAGTGATATTATTTAATATATATATCAAGCTTGTTAGTACCACTTATGGAGGATGGATGGAATATGAGCTACAACGATGATATCCAAAGGAGGAGGAGGCATAGTGATGAAGCAATGTTTAATCAAGAACAATAAACGCAATGAGAAGCTTCATCAACTCAAAGCAATATCAAGACTCAAGAAATGTAATTCTATGTGAGAATATTTGCTAGTTTTTCTTTTCTCTCTAGTGCTAAAATGTAGGCAAGTAGTTGTAGATTTCATTTGAAGCTATTGGGATATCACACACACGTTTTCATACTTATATTTTTGAGCGTTTTTATCAAAATATTGTTTTTCATAAGTATGAGGACCTATTCGCAAAATTCCTTTTCTAAATAGTTTGTTTTTAGTATTAAAAATATTTTACAAAGTTACACAATGTTTAGAAATCAATTGAGTATTTTTATAGATTTTTAAAATGTTAAAAACTATTTTCAAAACTGTGTCAGCCATGCATCAGTTCGCGGTCGCTCGGTACGGTCGATCGTACCTATGTTTTTCTCTCAGGAGTCAACAGAAACTTTCACGATCGACCGTGATGGTCGATCGTCAGTCTGAAAATTCCCATGGTCGACCGTCACGGTCGACCGCCACGTCGACCGTAAAAGTTTCTAGAAATTTTCTCAGATTGGAAAGTGCCTCGCGTTCGACCGCAAAAATCTCACGGTCGACCGCCGTTCATCCAATGGGTTTTTCCAGTACAGTTTTAGAAATCTTTTTTACAAGATTTGGGGAGATTTGGGTATGGGTTTTGGCAGCTGTGTTTTCTCTTATTTAAACCCCTCATACCCTTCTTCTTCAATAGTCCCAAGCATTATGAAAAACCAGAGTTTTGTTTTACTTAGAGCCAAACTTTCAATCTTGTTTTTCTCTGTTTTCAAGTTTACATCCCAAGCTTCAGTGTAATCTTTCTCCTTGCCATAGGGACATTGTAAAGAGAGAGATTTTACACCATTTACTACTATTGTGAGCTTGATCTTGTGGATATCAATTGTGTGAGAGTGAGATCTTATGGTGATCAACTGTGTAGTTGTGAGATCTTGTGGAGATCGTTATGTAGACGAAGTTTCAGCTTTCAAACCGGGTTGTGTAGTGGATTCTCCTCGAGAGTGGGGAGCGGGGACGTAGGTCAGTGGGCCGAACCTCGTTAACACATCGCGTGTCACTTGGATAATGATTTCTAACTCTATCTCATTTAATTTGGTTGTTCATTTTGTGGTGTATTGCTTGTCTCATTTTTTATTACATAATTATTGCCTTAAGACCCTAATCACCCCCCCTCTAGGGTCCAACAAAGGTCCTATTGGAATCCAATCCAATTAGATCAGAAGTCTTTATTCCAGTAGGATTAGGACTTAATTAAGATGTATACACCAACTCAAATTCTAATGACTACCACATGCAGTCATGGTTGAAGACTTCAAAATCGAATTACTTCGGTATTTGAGTCACATCACAACAAATCTCCACATTGACTCAAATTCGTAGAAATCCTTCACTCTAAAAAACTAGCTTACTCCACCTTCTCTTATAGCCCCGCAGGGCATCTAAGTGCGGTACGTATCGATCAAGTCAAAGCATCACTTGAATCTGCCAATGGAAAGAGTCGTCCTCAACAAATCGACTAAATTGTCCACAAGACGACCTTAATGCTTAATAAAGTCATCACCTAAAGTAGCCCCTAAATAGCTGACGGACACAAAATTGTCAACTGGCAATACATAAGCTACTGTATCTTCATATATTCGCAGTGGTCGAATATCTCATCTAGACCGATCTCTAGCAATAGTGTATTTTTGTTCTTCTTGCAGCTGCTGAGATGCTTCATCTACTTGAACGAAATCTGGCTACTGAACTCCTATAGTTTTGTCCTATTGAAGAGTTGAATCATGAATTTCTAACTCCACCTTACGCTTGTAGTGTGCACCTTATCATCAACTAAAACTGATGACCATTTCTGGTAGAACATAGTAGACTCATCAAAAGTAACATCACAACTGATAATAATCTTAGAAGACTCCAGATCAGGACACCATAACCTAAAACCCTTAACACCTGATGCATAATCTCAGAATATGTACTTCTTTCTTTCGGATCTATTTTCCCTTAACTTACATGCGCATATACAGGAAAACCAAATATTTTAGGATTAGAATAATCCACAGGCTTGCCGGACCAAATCTCCTCAGGAGTTTTACAACTAATAGCAGTAGATGGCAACCAATTCACTAAGTAACAAACCATATTCACTGCTTTCGCTCAGCATTCCTTGCTTAAACCTGCATTGAACATCATATAACGAGCTTTCTCCAATAGGCTTTTATTCATACGTTCTGTCACTCCATTCTGTTGCGGCGTGCGTGAGACTGTAAGATGTCTAGCGATTCCTATTAGCCTCTTTATTTTGATGATGTTTAACAAATAATTTACCACTAATATTATTTGTCTAGTGTTTGTGTTTATCTATTTATTGTAGACAAACAACAAGTTGGAGGATGGATGGAATCGAGCATTCACGATCATATCCAATGGAGGTTGGTGGAATAGTAGAGTGAAGCAATGCAATTCAAGTTGAAGATCCAAGTTCAAGCTTCATCCGTAAGTTTTCCAAGAAGAGCTTATTGAATATCATGATCATAGCTTGGGTTAATTAGTTTAGGTTTATATTATGTGTGTTGGTACTTTAAGCTCAATTATATACAAACACATTTTATTGGTTTCTTTATATATATATATATATATAGTTATATATGTATACACAAGTTTTGGTTTTATGGTTTTCTAGTTTAAATATGAAACAAATACTTATTTATATACATATATACAGTATTCATAGTTACCATGTTTGGTTTTGATAAACAATGTGTTTTGCCACATATACATGAAAATGAACAACACATATACATATATATATATTTCATGATTATATGTGAAAATAGTGTATTCTAGTTTATAGACTTAAAAATCATAATATACATATTCTATTAAGTCTATAAAATCAGTTTATGAAGTTTCAAAACATGGTGTAGTCAAAATGTCAAAACAAGTATGTTTTCATTTTTATGTTTTGGACTATTTTGTAAAATGAAGAAATTTCTCATTTAGGAGATTTTTTGAAAACTAATTTTTGTAGCATGTTTATTATCATGTCTATAATCATTTTCCAAAGTTTTACATTTTTAGAATTTATTCAATATTTTAAACCCTGTTTTAAGTTGATATGTACTGTTTAAAATAAGCCGTGTGCATGTCTTGAGTCGACTCATGAGCAGTGTTGAGTCGACTCATAAACTGTTGTATAGTTTACATTTTTTTTCTGATGAGTCGACTCATAACATCATGAGTCTACCCATCAGGTTGAGTCGACTCATGCCTGTCATAAATCGACTCACAAATTGTGCTGGAAAGTGTGTTTTATTTCTGCTGAGTCGACCCATGACTTCATGAGTTGACCCATGCATGATGAATCGACTCATGAATTTTATAAGTCAACCCATAAGTTGGTTTTTATCCTGTAACATCTACTTATGAGTCGACTTATGAACAGTAATGAGTCGACTCATAATACTGTAACGGCTATATTTCCAGACTGTACTGTTTTTGGGTTTTTGGTCTTTTTGCCTTGTTTTCTCTTGGCTTTGGGGTTCCTATAAATATCCCTATATATCCTCAGTTCAACATATCCAAGAAATATTTTAAACAAGTTTAACAAGGGTTTTAAAGTTTGTTTAGTGTGTTTTAAAAGAGTTTGTTTGTGAAGAAGTTTCTCACAAGTGGAGAAGATCATCTACATTGTTTGAGCTTTATTTTAATCCATCTCTTCATCTTGTTTTTCAGAGAAAAATTTTTAAACTCAATACTATCTTTGTATTGATTATTTGTTGTTTATCATTTTCATCAAGCTAGGGTTTACATTGAGTTTATGATTGATTTTCTCATTGCTTACACACACAACCATTAAGCTTATTGTATTTTCATACTTAGTATAATTTGGGTTGTAGGAAGTTGTAATAATTAAGAGTAAGCCTACATTGTGTTCTCATCTATTGTAGAGAATAATTTATTTGTATTGTGAGCCTAATTATGAGTTGCACATTGTATTACACTTGGACACCAAGAGAAGTAGTTGGTGAGAGACGGGGTTGGTTCCAAGAGGAGTGAGATCGGTAGTAAAACCTAGAGAGAGGTGGTAATTCTGAGCACTTGAAGAAGGACACGAACTAGAGACCAACACTTAGAGGGTGTGGAGTGTAGTTACATTATGAACGTTGATCGGTGAGCGTTGAAAACCGATATTGTATGGTGTAAACGTTATTCGGGTGAGCGTAAAAAACCCGGTTGTGATAGTGAAGATCTCCTCGAGGTGAGGAACGAAGATGTAGGTCGTGGGGACCGAACTCCGTGATCATATCGTTTGTTTGTGATTGCATTGGCGCACTTATTTTTATATCTTATATCGCCTTTGTATATTGCTTGTTGCTTATATTGCCCACTATCTAGTTTAGATTGTTTACCCTTATGTTATTTGTATATCCTCACATATATCTCATTGTATATCTCATTGCTAGGATATTGCCATTTGTTCATATTACATATTCTTGCTCATAACATATTATATATCTATCTTGTAAGAATAATTTATTAATAAGTTTTAATTGGCATAAAATTGGATTAGATTAGCATAAGACCCTAATCACCCCCTCTAGGGTCTAACAATTCCCTCCTTCTTGCAGAACTCATTTGTTGATGTTAATGATCACATAATCAATAAAAATGGTTGGATTGGGGTGAGATTGATGAGGGGCCGCTTCCTTCCCCGAATATCCGGTTCTGAGTTAAATGGTGGAAGCCTACACATATAGAAACTCATGAGAGGATGAGGACTAGTTCTCCCGTGGTTCCTCTGATGATCAAGTCAGCTGGTGAACTTGAGTGGGAAAATGAAGAACTGGGTGAATTCTTCTATGTGTAGCATAATTTATAGATATTGCTTAAAAGATCTAATTTGGAAGAAGTTCTAAATAGTACATCTATTTACTGATAGTATAAGGGTAGAATTGTTACTTTGGTCGAGCACATGATGACGGTGAAGAAGTATAGGCTGGTGGTTACGTCAGTACCTACTTTACAGGTGTCAGCTGGCGAATGGGGGAGAGATCACTTTCGCATTAAATAAGAAGCGATTGGAGGCATGACGGTGCTGATGTGGTTCGATGAGTCACGAAGACTATCAAGGCTAGAGGCATGATGGCGCCTGTCAAGCATTAAATGCGATGCTAACACATTTGTTAGTGGGAGAGGCTCAAGGCTTAGGCCGTCCTTTGGCTTAGTCGAGAAGTAATGCTTCTCGAGTTAACCCCGCAATTGTGTCAAATAATTGGTCGAGTGGGCTCGTAGTGAGTCATCTTCGACAAGAGGGCCGACAAGTTCCGCCATTTGAGTCGACATGAGGGAACATCGACTCAGCGAGTTGGCTAAGCTAGAATCCTTACTGGTTTTTGGCCACTAATTTGATTAGGGTATTACATGCAAAAGTATATCTGTCTGTTGCTGGCAAAGTGTCGCACTTTGGCGATTGAAAGTACCATAATAGTTGGCTCCTTTCACTTGGAGTCAGCTTTAGCCGGGTCCGAGTGATATGAGAGTCGTTTTAAATGGAGGTGGGTGTGCATTAAATAAGAGAACTGAAAAGTCCCTTCAGATTTTATATGGCTGACATCATCATACATTCTTTTTGACTACTAAAGCTCTGTTTTTCTTGGCAGATTGCGGGCTATTTGAGGTGAGTGGGCTGTACCTCAATCTCTAAGATGTCACTTCATATTCTGATAATTAATATAGGCTATTAATTAGACAAAGCTTGATTCGGCCGTTTAGATTCTGGTAGTTGTAAAGTTAGTTGCCCATATATAGAACCATGGCCATAATAGTGGCAATTATTAACTTTTAAAATTCCCTTTAAAGAACTCAGAATTTTTTCTGCTCATCTCTTCTGGCGATCATTTCTTTATTCTACGATGGCATCAGATATAGTAGACTGACGTGCTCTTCTGGCAGAGATCCACTTCAATGTGACTTTGGCACAAAATAGGATGCTCCATTGGAGGTTTGATATCCCTTAGGAGTATGAGTTGATGGCCCAAATGAGGTCAAAGGCTATTTATGATCATGGGCTAGATCAAGATCCACTCTATTTGAGGCATTTGGAATGTGATCTGCGGCTACCCCTGGACCCCTTCCTCTAGCAAGTTTTCATGGTGCTAGGGGTATCACCGGCTCAGATAAAGCCGAACACCATCGCAACTCTGGTGGGGTTCATGGTAATCTACCACTAGTTGGTGATAAAGCCATACTTGCAGGTCATAGACTGGCTAGTGACTGTGAAGGTGAACCAGACTGAACCCCATTCCATTTTCAAATGGTGAAGAAGTTCATGCTCATCACCGGCCTTCCTGACTTGCACAATGACTGGAAGGAGAAATACGTCTGGTTCGTGGGGGACGACCTGGAGTTGGGCTGCTCAAACTGGCCCGAAATAAGGAGGGAGACACTCATGGAGGGTGACTTGCTCGACCCCGAGAGGGATGCACTTGATCAGATCAAGGCATACGCTGGCTCTCGTCAAATCAACCATTTGCTTGATAACTTAATCTTGCGAGTTGCTAATGTGTCGGTAGTGCCTCCTTTTGCCAAGGACCAGGAGAGGGCTTCAGCCCTTATCTTAGGGATAGCGGAAGCAGCGATGGTGTCGACTGCTCCTTTGGCTGATCCCCAAGAGGGGCCTTCTGCTAGGCTTGAGAAGCGTCTCCTTTGTGACTCTCATCAAATGGAGGCCGAGACGACTAAGGTGGAGCCTCTTGCTACCCTTGTCCATAGACCGAGGAGGAGGCCCCGGAGGGAAGATGAGGAATAAGAACCTCGAACGGCGGTCGAGATGGTCGAGACCGACGTCATCCATCTAGACGAGTCGGCCCTAGAAGAGCCAGTCGAGGCTCTTCAAGAAGAGGGAGTTGAGGCTAGAGCTCCTATTGATGAGGGAGGGTCGTCCGTCCACCGTAGCGGGTCGATTTGTTAGGGAAAAGAGCCGATCGAAGAGGAGATGACACCTCCTATAGGGCTAGAGTACCCCTTTCCTTACAGCGTCACCAAGATCAGAGAAGAAGAATGGGATAGGATGAGGCAGTACCACATTAAGACTTCAAGGGTCAGCACTCGATATGGACAGGAGCTCGACCTGGAGCACCGCTACCAGGTTGCTCACCATCTCGATCTCAGGGGGATAGTACTAGGCTCTTGCATGACTCAGTCGAAGGCGGTCGAGTAGTTCTAGCTTCTCGAGATGAGGAGTTTTTGCAGGGGGTTCTCGATGCTAGTCTCCACATAAGCCTTCACAACTACTTGGTTCTAGGCGCTTTGGTGGAGTAGGAGATATATGGCCGAATGGAGCATATCAGGACTAAATATCTTAAGCTTCTAGGTTAGGTTACTTCCTTGAGGGCCGTCAGAGGGGTCGACGTGGAACGGGCTACAGAGACACTAGTCCCAAGAGCTTCCGATGTTGATAGGATCAATAGAGAGCTTGAGGAGAGCAACATGAAGGCTAGGAGACTGAATAGGCTCTTCGGGAGAGGGACCATACTCTATCATAGGTCGAGGTTAAGAAGCAGGCAATGATGCATGCAAGGAGTCAGATGGACAAGGAGCATGCAGAGTTCATCAAGCTTCAGGGGGAGGTCGCCACTTGCAAGAGTCGCTGGCGATGGCCCAAAGCCAAAATGCCCACCTCGAGTTTGAGCCTTATCACCAGGAGATCATGATGGGTATCGCTAAAGCTTAACTGGAGAAACTGAAGTGACGATCGCCTGTAAGTTCAGGTATGACTATCTATCGGTCCAACTTCCAATTAAGATGAGGAACCCACCCGATCTTTTCCACTATCCTTCTACAGTAGCCATGTGTCTGGATGAGTTATTGGAGGTGGAAGCACTTGGAGGGGACTCGATCTTGGCAAGGAAGAGGGGGAATCGGAAGAAGGAGGAGACTACTCGCTTTCTCCGCCGATTGCTCCCAGTAATTCCTTGCCTGTGACTCCAGGAGCGGGGGACCTCTCTTTGTCTCCTAGAACTTTCCTGTTTCTTGTTTTTGTTGTATATATGTACACATATACCTTGTAAATATTCTTTATAAATGAATAAAGAGATTTTTGAGCCTGAATTATTTTTCTTGTGCTGTGCAATCTCAATTTGTGTCTTCTGGATAACTTAGCTCCTTCATAGAATTGTACTTAACTGTTGATATGAGGGGACTCGTCTTTTGTTGAAAAAACACGTCTCAAACTCGAGCATTTATTTCTATTCTATTAGCTTATAGCTATTGTTCTGATTGAGAGAACAAATGCTGATTATTGTGAGTCAGTCGTGTTAGGATGACCCGAGTGTTGAAGAGTCAAGACAACTAGCTCATTTTATGCCTTTTGTTAGTGAGATGTCTAGGTCTTTTGGTCGACGAAGACTGGCAAGTTGTAGTGCTTAGGTCTTTTTTCCAAAGATGACTGAACTATTGAACTCCATTCCTTGGGTTTACTCATGATGACACCAAGGTCTTAGGGTACGTGCATTGGACTTAATGAGGGTGCTAAGGTCTTTTTGGTAAAGTGATAATCCGAAGGTTATGCCTAGGACTTACATAGACACTTGGGTCTTATCGACAAATTCACAACCCTAAGGTTGGGTGCCTAAGACTTACGTAGATGCCTGGATCTTTTCAACAAATTGACAACCCTGAGGCTGGTGCCTAAGACTTACAGAGATGCCTGGGTCTTTTCGACAAATTGACAACCCTGAGGTTGAGTACCCAGGATTTACGTGACGCCTGGGTCTTTTCAACAAATTGACAACCCTAAGGTTAGATGCCCAGGACTTACGTAGATGCCTGGCTCTTTTCAACAAATTGACAACCCTGAGGCTGGTGCCCAAGACTTACAGAGACGCCTGGGTCTTTTTGACAAATTGACAACCCTGAGGTTGAGTACCCAAGACTTACATGACGCTTGGGTCTTTTCAACAAATTGACAACCCTAGGGTTAGATGCCCAGGACTTATGTAGACGTATGGGTCTTTTGGCCCTACCATAATGGTCGAGTAGCAAATGTGGGAGTCAACCAAATGGTAAGTGGGTCTTGGGTTTACCCTGAGAATGCACCAAGGGCTTAGAATTCTTGCATAGATTTGGCACTACAGGAGTACGAAACATGAGTAAGTTTCAGTAAGGATTTCATTAATACTGAATGAAATTTATAGAATTATTTAAAATATCTCCTCAAGTGCTCAACATTCTAGGAATGCTGTAGGACTCTCCCATCTGGGGCCCGTAGTCGATAGGTGCCTCCTTGCAGCTTTCTAAGACTATGTATGAGCCTCTCCGAGTTATGAGCTAGGTTGCCAATGTTGAATTTCCTTGGTTGGATCTTACTATTGCAGTAGCAAACGATTCATTGTTGATTGGTGACCTAGATCCAAAGCGCTTTCTCTCGCGTCTCATCTAGGAGATCGAGCCAATCTGAAGCCCTTCCGAGTTCAAGTTCTCAGTGAAGTATTGTAGTCGGATGGTTAGCATCCCTACTTCAACTAGGGTAACTACCTCGGTGCCATAAGCTAGCTTGAATGGAGTCTCCCCAGTTGAGTTCTTGCGAGTGGTGCGGTAGGACCAGAGGATACTAGGAAACTCTTCAACCCAATTTCCTACCACGATGTCCACCTTCTTGTTCAATGCTTGGAGGATGCACTTACTGGTAGCCTCAACAAGTCCGCTAGATTTAGGGTGGATGACCGAGGAGAACTTGAGGTGAATGTTGTACTCCTCGCAAAAACTCTAGAAGCATCCACTATCGAACTGAGTGCCGTTGTTAGTCATGAAGGATCAGGGCACACAAAAATAGTAGACGATGAACTTCCATACAAAATTGACGATGTTACTTTCATTGATTCTGGCCAGTGGTTCGGCTTTGATCCATTTGGTGAAGTAGTCGATCTCCACAATGAGAAACTTCTTCTATCCCAAAGCTAGGGGAGAGGACCCAGCAAATCTAGCCTCCATTGAGCAAAAAGTACGAGACTTAGGATGGATGTTAGTTTGGTGGCTGCTACTCATGGGATGGATGAGAAAAACTAGCACTTCTTACAACTGAGAGACGAGTCATCTCGACTCAGCCAATATAGTAGGCCAGTAGTACCCTTAGTGAATGGCTTTCTGCTTGAGGGTTCGGGCCCCAGGATAGTTTCTACATGTGCCCTCTTGAATCTCCCTTAGAACATAGCTAGCGTATGATAGCCAAAGACACCGTAGATAGGATCCTACACCGCTGCTTGAGTATGACATCCAATAGAGCTGTCCATCGATCATGAGATAGCGGCGAGAGTTCCTTTGGAGACAGTTGGCTTTAGCGGGATCTTCATAAAAGGTGCCCTGTGTCAGGTAGAGAGCAATGGGATCCAACCAATAAGGCATCATAGGTGTCTCGGTCTCCATGATGGTCTCTGATGACTTGGAGATGTTGGGTCGCTTGATGGTATCGGTGTAGATGGCTCGACCCTGAGTTGATCCTTGAGCTTGTAAACCCGAGCTTAGAGAGGTCATCCACCCAGGCATTGAGAGCACGGGGGACTTGAGCTATCTTGAAGTCCAAGAAACTGGTCAAAATCTCCTTAGCAGCTTTAAGATACAAGGCCATCATTGGGTCCTTAGCTTCATATCATCCATTCACCTGATGGACGACTAATTGCGAGTTGGCCAATATGTAGAGATGCTCTACCTTCAATGCTTGTGTTGCTCGAAGGCCAGCAAGAAGAGCCTCATATTCAGCTTCATTGTTTGAGGCCAAGTAGTAAAAAGAAATGGAGTGCTCATACATCAACCCATCAGGGCTGTGCAGGACCACTCTTGCTCCACTGTCGGCTTCTCAAGAGGACTCGTCCACCTTCAACAACCACCATGATGTGAATTTGGGTGAATCATATTCTAGAGTGCAATGGATCTATGGAGCAGATACTTGGACTACTGGAGATGCTGGAGGCCCTGCCTGTATTGACAACAAAGGTGCAACTGGCTCATCACCTGGAGAGGTTGACTAAATCAGGAAGTCAGCTAAGGCTTGAGTTTAATTGTCATCCTGGGTTCGAACTGCCATCATGCTCGTTGAGTTTGACTACCCAAGCGACCATCCTCCTAGAGGTTGTGGGGCTGCCCAACGATTTCTTCAGTGGTAGACTGTCCGTACAATTATGGCATGGTCCTGGAAGTAAGGGAGGAGAGGCTAAGAAGTCAAAAGAAATGGAGTGCTTGTGCGTCAACCCATTAGGGCTGTGCAGGACAACTCTCGCTCCACCACCGGCTTCTCCGGAGGACTCGTCCACCTTCAACAACCACTATGAGGCAAATTTGGGTGAATCATATTCTGGAGTGTGATGGATATGTAGAGTAGATACTTGGACTGTTAGAGGTACTGGAGGCCCCTACGGAATTAACAGCACAGGTGTGTCTGGCTCGTAGCCTGGCGAGGTCAACTAAATCAGGAAGTCGGCCAAGGCTTGAGCTTTGATTGTCGTCTTAGGTTCGAACTGTACATCATGCTCATTGAGTTTGACTGCCCTAGCATCCATCCTCCCAGGGGTTGTTAGGCTGCCCAACGCTTTCTTCTGTGGTAGTCTGTCTACACAAATATGGCATAGGCCTATAAGTAAGTGCAGATTCTCCTCGTAGTGGTGATGAGGGCAAAGGTAGCCTCTCTATAAGGGGGTAGTTGAGCTCGCCCGCTTTTAGAATTCAGCTCATATAGTAAACGGTCTTCTGAATGTTCTCCTCTTCTCGAACAATGACAGAGCTGATGATCTTAGAGGAGATGACCATATAAAGATACAAAGTTTGTCCTACTATGGGTTGGCTTAGTAGTGGTTTGGTACTCAAGTAAGCCTTGAGAACCTGAAAAGCTGCACTGCATTTAGCCGTCCATGTCATGCTCTTCTTCAAGTTCTAGCTTCCCTTAAAGTCTTGAAGAATGGGAGGCTCCTCTTGGTAGATTTAGAGAGGAATCGACCAAGCGTCGCTATCTTCTCGTTCAGCTTCTGGATATCCTTCAAGGTATGCGGCTTGAGCAGTCGCTCTATGGCGGCTATCTTCTCGAGGTTGATCTATATGCCTCCCTGCATGATCATGAACCCCAAAACTTCCCGATTGCATCCTAAAGGAACATTTGGTGGGGTTGAGATTCATTCGATAGTGAAGGCTGGAGAAGGTCTCGTCTAGGTTTGATATGTAGGCCGACACTTGCTTCGACTTCACGAGCAAGTCGTCTACATAAGCTTCCGGATTGTGGCCGATCTAGTGCTTGAAGACCTTGTTGACAAGTCTCTAATTTGTGGGTCTGGCATTCTTTAGTCTAAATGACATCATATTATAATAATAAGTGCCTTAGTCAATGATGAAGGAGGTTTTCTCCTAATCATGTTATGCCATGAAGATCTGGTTGTAGCCGGAGAAGGTGTCCATTAAGCTGAGCAGCTCATGTCCGGCACTCTGATCGACTAGCTGATTAATTTGAGGTAGGGGATAATTATCCTTAGGATAAGCTTTGTTTAGGTTAGTGAAATTCACACACATCCTCCATTTGTTCAACACCTTCTACACCAATACTACATTAGCCAATCACTCCAGGTATTGGACTTCCCAGATGAAACCAGCTCTGAGAAGCCGTTTGACTTCGTCGGTAGCCACCTTTTGGCGTTCTGGGCTGAGATGTCTCTTCTTTTATTGTATAGGCTTAGTCTGTCTGTTAACAGTCAGTTCATGGCTAATCACCTCGGGGGGAACCCCCAGCATGTCCTTAGGACCCCTGGTGAACACATCAGCGTTTACCTGCAAGAATTCCGTCAAGGCTCCTTACAAGGGCTCTACTAGGCTTGACCCAATCTTGACCGTCTTCAGTCCTTCTCGGTTGATTGGTATCTCCTGGAGCTCTTCCACTAGTGTCGTCCTCTGCCGCTCCGTTGCTTTCTCCAACTAGAGGCATGCTTTCTCAATGGACAAGGTGTATTGCGCACCCTTACCCTTGGTTGAGAATAGGTAATAAGACCAGACCTCTTGTTGGTTGCTCCTGACGACTCTGACCCTATTAGGAGTTGGGAACTTCATTATCTGGTGATAAGGTGAAGGGATGGCTCGCAAAAGATGGAGGGTGGTTCAGCCTAGGATGACATTATTGGCCGACTTGAGGTTCATCACTAGGAACTGGACTTGGATAGTGGATTGCCTAGGGTTCTCTCTGACTGTCAGGGGAGAGTAATCATCCCTTCTGACAAAAGGGAGTGTTCGATAAATCTGATGAGGGGGCTTCTACAAGGGAGTAGGAGAGATTTATCGATGCCCATCTGGTTGAAGGTGTCGATATACAAGATGTCCACCGAGCTACCTATATTAACCATGATCTGCTTCACCTGGTAGCTATCAATCCTTGCTATTATGATGATGGGGTTGTCATGAGGTGTCTTAACGCCTTGCAGGTCGGTGTTCCTAAAAGAAATGGGCTCCTCCGCCTTCGTCCTCTTGTCGTACTGGTCGACCCGCAACGTCCTCTTAGCATATATCTTCTGAGCATTGTTGGAAGACCCTCTAGCGGTGGGATTGCTACTAATAATATTAATGACTGCCTTATGGCTAGGCTCTGGGGTCGGTTGTCTTAGCACGGTCAATGATGAGGCAACCGCGAGTGAGATCTCCTAGCCGCCTTGGCTGGGACAGCTTCCCTCTTGTCTCTCTGAGAGATGAGCTTCTTCAAATACCCTTCTCAATTAATTCCTTGATGTCCCTCTTGAGGATATGGTAGTCATTGATGAGGTGGTCGTGATCCTTGTGGTAACGGCAGAACTACCTCATGTTATGGCTCTTGGGATTCGACCTAATCTTAGGCGTAGGCTCCTTGAGGTGCCTCTCCTTCTGAACTCTGGTGAGAGCTTCTGTGAGGGAGGTGTTAAGGACTATGGAAGTGGGTCTTGACGTCTGGTCCCTCCATTGGTCCCTCCTGTTAGACCGATTGGAGCAGGAGTCGACTCTCAGAGGGTCTCTTGTCCACTCCTGCCTTGCAGGGGAACCTTAAGCCAATTCTAGAGTTGGCGCCACTATCGGCGCTGTTGCTAGTATGGGTGGTATTACTGTTACTACTGAAGTCATGCCTGTGGAGGACTCTGTAGTTCTAGCTGATGCCTTGTGTAGGCGTATAAAACTGCTTATAGGTCCCTTAACACAGCTTGACACGGTGATTCGACAAATCAACGAACCATCGGGCGATGAATCTAAGAATGATCGTTAAACCACAATATCGAAGCCAAGTGAGACGCAGCAAAGCAGATTAACGAGGTGACGAGGTTAACGAATCGCACGCAAACAACGGAATACTTCCAATCGCGTGCCTAATCAAGCTAACGGGTCGATGAATCAACAAATCATCCAACCGTAGAGTCCACCACATTAATAAAGATCAGGAACGGACTCGAACGAATCAAGATCAAATCAAGATCGGATACGAACTCAAACTCGAACATCGAAGCGGATTTACTGCCAAATCAGGATTCAAATCAACAAATCAGAGTCCAAATCAACAGCGAAACCGGACGACGGCAAAACGGCAAATACCTGGAGGGCTCGGTCAAAACCGAGCCACTCCCAGGTGGCTCGGCCTAAGCCAAGCCACCTAGGTGACTCGGCCAAAGCCGAGACACCTAGGGGTGGCTCGGCGGCCGAGCCACCACCTGGTGGCTCGGCCAGAACCGAGCCACCAGGAGGTGGCTCAGTGGCCGAGCCACCTCTTGGTGGCTCGGTGCCTCGGCCACCTGTGCCAAGGCACAGATCTGAGTGCCTATAAATAGGCTAGGGGGGCTCATTGTTCAGGGGTTGGAATTTTTGGAGGCGAAGCTCTGCTGGATTCAGATCTGAACCTCGGAGTTTTTGAAGCTTGAAGACTTGCTCTTTCAGATCCGGTGCTCGGTGATCGTCCACGTCAAATAAGGCAGGAGTTCGAGAGGGATCGGATCTGAGATCTACACGGCTATCCTCCAGATCAAAACTTCGTTTTTGATCCCGAGAAGAGTATCGATTTTGCTTGGTCGATTTCGATTACTTCGGGCAATTATTTCCTTGGTGAACTAATCCCCCCGGCTATTATTTCCTTCGTGAAATAATACCCATCATACCGTGTAGATCTGATCGGATCTAGATTGCGCGGTGGTCCACGGATTAACCCAGGCGCAGGCAAAGAACCCACAAAAGCAAGAGACCGCAAAACAGGATCTTACGATTCGTTCGAAAAAGGAAAGTTGTAATCTTTTTTATTTTTCTTTGATTTTGTTGTAACCGGATCTTATAAAAAGACCGAATCTTTTATAATCGATAAACAATTACTCGAGAGAACAATGAATTCAATGAAGAAAACAAATTTTCTCGCGAACAATCTGGCGACCACAGTGAGAGCCACCGATCTCGCTGCCGAGATCAAAGCGTCGCAGCCGCGGATCTCAATCCCGGTCGAGGAGGAGGTCGAGTATGAATTCGATCAGCAAAAGTTCGAGGAGTACCTGTCATCCTCGTCCGGATCCACCTCCCCTCGCAAGTCCAAGAAGTTCTTCTCTAGGAGAAAAGTTCGTTGGTATGAAGATGTAGAGAACACCAACGAAGATCTCACCCCGATTGATGCCAAAGTTGTATCGGGTGAGGTTCTACCAACCTCCAACCAGGTCAGATCTGTTCTGGCCAACTCTTCCGCCACTGAAGGCGTGGTGACTCTCTCAAAGAGAGCCCGCCAGAGGCGACGTCAACGCCTGGCGCGACAATTCGTGAAAGCAATAGAGTCCGTTGACGGAATCCGCTACAACGCGGATCTGAAGAACAGGAGAGGCAAACAGCCTCAACAACCAATGAACGGCAGCTCCTCCAAGCCACCAACGAAGGAATGGATCCGTGTCAAACGGAATCGTTCGACACTTGAGGAGCGCATTCGCAAGCGCCGCGCACTGTCAGCGCAGGCACGGGCTTAAGTTCAAGAAGCCTGTAGAAGACTGCAGAAGGAAGTGGCCAAGAAACCGCCACCAACCCGCCAAGTATAGAGGCCAAGGGTATGAGAATTATTTCACTGATTCTCTCCTTTATGGTAACAAATCTGATACTGAACCATCGGCCCAAGGCACGGACAGCGGAGAAGAAGCTGATACCGAAGCCGGATTCGATTACGATGGAGGTTTTGTTTTAAATGACATTGTACCCTTTGTAATCAATCTTGACGATGAACAATCGTCAGATGGCAGTTGTAACTGGCAGCTTGCCAATAATGAAATAAATGATGATTTAGAGTACTCACTGTCTCTTGATGATGTGATAAAGGGATTTTATGATAATCCCGATTTATATACACCGCTTCGGTCGTCCTATATAACAAAGAAACACCTCCAGCATTCTTTCGGGACAACCCTGGTTATCCCTGCCAAAATAGGAGGCGAAAAAGAAGTGATTTACGGTAAAGGAGAGAGTTTTCCATTACCAGATCATTTCTTAAGAGAAGATGAGAATGATGACAAACCTGGTCGACATTTATCTAAGTATAGTCCGGAAGCACGCAAGCTCATGGAAAAACAGGGATATGATTTCACACTCGGAGAGGGTTTATACTTCGATCGAGGTTCCCGTATTCCAGCCAAAGCGGCATATGTACTAAAAAGGAAACCGGATAATTACTATTGATTCAGACGAGGATTAGGGTATGTCTCTTCCTCAGAAGACGAATGTTGCTGGTTAATCAATAACCAATCATCTAAGCAGTACAAAGATGGGTACTTGTCAGATTCCTCGGAATGGGATTCCGATACAAGTCTGGGGAAGTATTCAAAGCTCTAATGACGAACATGGCTACAGCTGACCCATCCACAATGAAAGATGACGATCAAATGCCAACATGGGAAGACCCATGGGTTCATCACCTGAACATGCAGTACGGTGATAGGTTTGAACAGAGGGAACCCCCTACTGAAGATAAAGCTGTCCAAATTAACATGGGCGACGAGGCCAACCCAAAGCCCATATTCATCAGCGATAGTCTTCCCCCAGATGAGAAGGAGGAATTAATTGTTGTCATCAGGGAATACATTGACGTCTTCGCTTGGTACTATGAGGACATGCCAGGGCTCGACCCTAATGTGGCAATGCACCGCCTCGATATCAAGTCGGATGCCAAACCTGTCAAACAACAGCAAAGACGGTTTCGTCCGCAGATTATGGAAGCCATTGAGGCGAAGGTTAAGAAGTTGATCGACTCAGGATTTATCCGGGAGGAGCAACATCCAGACTGGCTGGCTAATATTGTTCCCGTCATGAAGAAGAATGGTAAAATCAGGATCTGCATCGACTTCAGGAACCTGAATGCGGCATGTCCAAAAGATGACTTTCCTCTCCCAATCACGGACGTCATCATCGACAATACGTGCGGATTTGAGAGAATGTCTTTTATGGATGGCTTTTCAGGATATAACCAAATCAAGATGCATCCAGATGATGAGAAGCATACAGCGTTCAGAACGCCCCTCGGTGTCTTTTGCTACACGGTGATGCCTTTCGGTCTAAAGAATGCAGGCGCCACGTACCAACGAGCAATGACTAAGATTTTCCAAGAACATCTCAGGAAAACAGTTGAGTGCTACGTTGACGATTTGGTTGTCAAAAGCCGCAACAAAAAAGATCACATCAAGGATTTGAAGACGATGTTCGATCTCATGTGGAGTCATCAATTGAAGATGAACCCCACTAAATCTTTCCTTGGAATGTCCAGCAGAAAATTCCTTGGATTCGTCGTCACTACTAAAGGTATACATATCGATCCTGATAAGGTGAAGGTGATACATGAACTGCAACCCCCTAGAAATCTAAGAGAACTCAGAGGATTGCAAGGACGTTTAGCTTACATCCGGCGGTTCATCTCAAATCTTTCTGGGAAGTGCCAACCATTCTCTAAGCTAAACAAGAAAGGTGTGTCATTTATTCAGGACGACGCCTGCCAAAAAGCACTTGAAGATATCAAAACATATCTGACGAACCCCCCTGTTCTCGTTGCACCGAAATCAGGTAAACCGTTCTTGATTTATCTCAAGGCGATGAACCACTCGATAAGTACTTTATTAGCACAAGGCGATGATAACGGTCACGAACAGGCAGTTTATTTACCTAAGTCGGACCTTAGTAGGCACCGAGTCTCGATATCCGATGATTGAGAAAGAATGCCTCGCATTGGTATTCGCAGTACAAAAGATGCGACATTACTTGGTTGGACAGACGATTTACGTCATTTCTAACATTAATCCAGTACGGGTATTTATGACTCAACCGGGTTTGATGAATTGGCGGTTAGCGAAGTGGGCCCTTCTCTTGTCCCAGTATGATTTGCACTTCAAACAGCAGAAGTCGGTCAAAGGACAAGCGATTTGTGATCTTTTGGCGGCAAACCCGACAACAGATACGACAGAAGTATATGATGACTTGCCGGATGAAACCCACGAGGTTAACACTACATCACACCAACAAATATGGCAATTATACTTTGACGGTGCTTCGAGAGCAGTTAATAAGGTAGTAACCCCCGGATGTCCTAAGGTCTCCTCCGGAGTTGGAGTTGTCTTAGTTTTTCCGGGGAAGCATGTAATACATCGGGCTTATTCACTAACTGGTCCGTGTTCCAACAACGTAGCCGAGTACAACGCGCTTCTCATTGGACTCAGCTTCGCCAAGGAGCTGGGAGTCGAATATCTAGAAGCTTTTGGGGATTTTTAATTGATAGTCAACCAAGTCCGTGGAGAGTATGAAGTCAGGAACCAAGACCTAATTCCGTACTACCAGGAGGCCTTCAAAATGGCAGATTCTTTTGAAGAATTTTTTATTGAATACATCCCTCGTCTCCAGAACGCTTATGCGGATGCACTGGCAGCACTAGTGGTATCACTTGCGCAGCCTCCCGAAACTGAACTGCTAGTCACAGTAAGATCACATCAACTCTTCATACCCATATATAATATGGATATCGAAGAGGAAGACAATAGAAACATAAACGCCAAGGAGGTGAACTCAACTCAAATTGAGTCTGAGTCCCGAGATTGGCGTTTTCCTATCATTGACTACGTCCAATATGGTATTTTGCCAGAGGATGTAAAAGAAAGAGAATCAATCCGCCGAAGAGCACCAAGATTCTTCTATAATACTGAGACCCATACACTATATCGTCGGGGGTACGATGGTTTGTTACTCCGATGCCTTTCGAACAAAGAAGCAGAAGAAGTTCTTAAGGAAGCGCACGAAGGAGAATGTGGTGCGCATCAGCCCGGTCCCAAGCTGTATGATCGTATCAGGAGAATGAGATATTTTTGGCCGACAATGGTCCATGATGCAATCAAATACGCCCGAGAATATCATGCCTGTTAAGTACATGCAAATTATATGCACCAACCACCGGAGCGTTTACACACGTCAACCACGTCTTGGCCGTTCGAAACATGGGGTATGGACATCGTCGGTCCTATTTTTCCCCCTTTAGTCAAAGGCGATCGATTTATTCTCGCAATCACGGATTACTTTTCAAAGTGGGCTGAAGCAATTCCGCTTAAAGAAGTGAAGACGAACAACGTCATCAATTTCATCAAGCATCATGTCATATACCGACACGGCGTGCCAAGACGGATCATTCATGATAACGGTCCACAGTTCATAAGCAACGCTTTCGTCAGGTTCTGTGACAAGTTCAAAATTCAAGATGTTTCGTCAACAGCTTATTATCCCGCTTCGAATGGATTAGCTGAGGCTTTTAACAAGACGATCATCAAAATCCTGTCAAAGCTCGTGAAGACCAATAAACGAGACTGGGATGATAAACTCGGTGAAGCACTCTGGGCTTATCGTACCACCATACGCACACCTACAGGAGCTACCCCATATTCATTGGTATATGGATGTGAAGCTGTGCTGCCATTGGAAATCCAAATCCCATCCCTTCGGATTGCTCTCGCAACGGAGATGATGACGGAAGAACAACATCAGAAACGTCTCAAAGAACTCGAAGTGTTGGATGAAAAGCGATTGGAAGCTCAACAACATATTGAGTTTTATCAAGCCAGAATATCTAGGGCTTTTAACAAAAGAGTCTGACAGAGAAGCTTCAAGGAAGGAGATCTGGTCCTCGCTGCTCGCCGACCGATAATCCTCAACTCCAAGAAGAAAGGTAAATTTGAACCTAAATGGGAAGGGCCGTTTGTGATAGACACAGTCTACTCAAATGGCGCTTATCGCCTAATTTCTCTAGAGGGCGTCAGGCAATTAATGCCAATAAATGGGAAGTTCCTGAAAAAGTACTATCCCTAGTACATTCGGGATAACCCATTTATCGGGAAGTTCCTTGAAGAATATTACACTTAATATTCTAGAGGATAACCTAAAATTATTTCTACCACCAAAATCCCTCACTGATCAATTTCAATTGACCGTGAGTCCACCAAAAGTATCTTTCTGGTCCAAGCCACCAACAAATTCCCCTCTTGATTCTTTCTACGAACAAGAGGTCCACTTTCAATTCAGAGTCTTCTTTCGATAAACGAAAGAACTCCATTCTTTTTCTCTTTGGTTAAACCTCTTCATGGTTATAACCAAAGTTGAAATTTTATTTCGATAAACGAAAAAACCCATCTAGATAACCAATCCTATAAAAGGTAAGCTTATCTAGATCTTCCGGATTCTCGGAGTGGAGATCCCACTTCTAGTTTCTTTCTTGCACTGGAAATAGAATATAAAATTCTTTCTTTCCAAAATCAAGGAATAGAATATAAAATTCTTCCTTCTTTGTTCGGGGAATAGAATATAAAATTCTTCCTTTCCCACACCAACCCTTTTTCTAAGAATTTAACAAATTTAGGATTCATCCTAGGAAGTTTATCCCGAATCCTAAGCAGGGATAAGTCTGCGCCTAACACGCGCTGCCGGTTTAGTCTTTCTCCGTAGAAGAAGACACCAGAGTTCGATTCTGGGGTATTCTATCCTGAAACCTAAGTAGGGATAAGTCTGTGCCTAACCCGCGCTGCCGGTTAGTTCTTAACCGTTTTAAAAAGAACACTCACCCACATATTCAACATTGTGGCAGGTTGTTATTAATAACACCAAAATCCATGCCTTACACGCATGGGGAATTTCATCCTGAATCCTAAGAAAGGATATACCGACGCCTAACACGCGCCGCCGGTTTAGTCTTTCTCTGTAGAAAAAGACACCAGAGTTCGATTCTGGGGTATCTTATCCTGAAACCTAAGTAAGGATAAGTCTGCGTCTAATACACGTTGCCGGGTAGCCTATTCCCGTAACAATGGCGAAGTCTACGTATTCAAAATCATAGCAAAGAGTCTAAGGGAGTTCATTCCGTTAGCACAACGTCACATGCAGAACGGATTTAGACAATCCGCATGCTAGCCTGACTCAAACGGTAGTCAGTAAAGGCTAATCAAATCCGTTGAAGGCTGGGGGTTAGCCAAAAATCCTAAAGTCAATGCCTAACACGCGTCGCCGGGTAGCCTATTCCCGTAACAAATGGTAAAGCCTATGTATTCAACATCATAGCACAAAGTCTAAAGGAGTTCATTTCTTTAGCACAACGTCACATGCGGAACGGACTAAAACAATCCGCATGTAAGCCCGATTCAAACGGTAATCGGTAAGAGCACGTCAAATCCGTTGAGGGCTGAGGATTTGCCAAAAATCCTAAGTCAACGTCTCATACACGTCGCTGTTTAGTCTTTTCATAAGAGAAAGACGAAGTCTACGTATTCAATATCGTAGCACTAAAAGGGTTAACTCTTTTAGCTTAACGTCACATGCGGAACGGACTTAAACAATCCGCATGTTAGCCCTACTCAAACGGTAGTCGGTAAAGGCTCATCAAACCCGTTGATGGCTGAGAATTTGCCAAAAAATTCTATAAATGCGAGTCATTGACGCATCAACTTTATGAGTTGGTCTCGTGACTCGGGCATCCAACAACTTCGGACCGCCACGCTCCAATTCCGTAAGAGCTTAAACTGTGTAGACTCCAGTAGATGTACGAGTATAAACTGTGTCAAACGCTGGACAACGCGTCACAATGAAGCTCAAACGCCGGACAACGCGTCACAATGAAGCTCAAACGCTGGACAACGCATTGCAAATGAAGGTTCAACGCCAATAATCGATGGTCGGTTCTATGTTGAAACAACAAACAAGAGCTAAAGATCAGAAAATCAGGAATTAGCTTCAAATTCGAAATTCCGACAACGGTCACACAATAAATGCAGCACCAGTACCCTTGCAGACATTTGACAAAGCACCGAATAGCCTGAAGATTGAAGGAAGCAAGAATAGAAGCCATTCCAAACATCCCGTCATAACCGATTGAAGGTTGAGACAATCATATCCAAAGTATTCCAGACTCTTCTATAAAAGAATGAGGCTGAAATACTTTGGAGGAGGTATCTGTAGGCGTATAAAACTGCTTATAGGTTTAACATAGCTCGACACGGTGATTCGACAAATCAACGAACCATCGGGCGATGAATCCAAGAATGATCGTTAAACCACAATATCGAAGCCAAGTGAGACGCAACAAAGCAGATTAACGAGGTGACGAGGTTAACAAATCGCACGCAAACAACAGAATACTTCCAATCGCATGCCTAATCAAGCTAACGGATCGATGAATTAACGAATCATCCAACCGTAGAGTCCACCACATCAATCAAGATCGGGAACGGACTCGAACGAATCAAGATCAAATCAAGATCGGATCCGAACTCAAACTCGAACACCGAAGCGGATTTACTGCCAAATCAGGATTCAGATCAACAAATCAGAGTCCAAATCAACAGCGAAACCGGAAGACGACAAAACAGCAAACACGTGGAGGGCTCGGTCATAGCCGAGCCACCACCTGGTGGCTCGGCCAGAACCGAGCCACCAGGAGGTGGCTCGGTGGCCGAGCCACCTCTTGGTGGCTCGGTGCCTCGGCCACCTGTGCCAAGGCACAGATCTGAGTGCCTATAAATAGGCTAGGGGGGCTCATTGTTTAGGGGTTGGAATTTTTGGAGGCGAAGCTCTGCTGGATTCAGATCTGAACCTCGGATTTTTTGAAGCTTGAAGACTTGCTCTTTCAGATCCGGTGCTCGACGATCGTCCACGTCAAATAAGGCAGGAGTTCGAGAGGGATCGGATCTGAGATCTACACGGCTATCCTCCGGATCAAAACTTGGTTTTTGATCCCGAGAAGAGTATCGATTTTGCTTGGTCGATTTTGATTACTTCGGGCAATTATTTCCTTGGTGAACTAATCCCCCCGGCTATTATTTCCTTCGCGAAATAATACCCGTCATACCGTGTAGATCTGACCAGATCTAGATCGCACGGTGTTTCACGGATTAACCCGACACAGGCAAAGAACCCACAAAAGCAAGAGACCGCAAAACAGGATCTTGCGATTCGTTCGAAAAAGGAAAGTTGTAATCTTTTTTATTTTTCTTTGATTTTGTTGTAACCGGATCTTATAAAAAGACCGGATCTTTTGTAATCGATAAACAATTACTCGAGAGAACAATGAATTCAATGAAGAAAACAATTTTTCCCGCGAACACCTTGTAAGCTCAGGCATCCTCTATGTCCATGTACCCATAAGTTTTGGCCATCAACTACTCATATTTGGCGACTTGCTTCTTGGCAAGTGAGTCGGCCAACTTGTTACTCTGCAAACCGGCCACGAGAGTAGACATAGCGATCACACTCCCTGGGTTGTTGACCTCTAGCCTCTTTGCCTGGAACCTCTTGAAGTAGGCTCAAAGGCTCTCTCTGGGCCCTTGCCTCATCTTGATCAATACATGAGGGGGAAGCTTCTGCTTTGTATCAGTTAGGAAGTGGTGGATGAACTTCCGACTGTGCTGTTAGAAGCTGCTAATGGACTTCTTCTCAAGAGCGTTCCACCAGAACTTAGCACTCCCTAAAAGAGTGATTGGGAAGCATCGACAAATAACTACTTTCGATGCTTGGAGCATGCTCATCACATCATAGTAGTTTTGAACATGCTCGGAGGGGTCTCCCTCGCCCTTGCACTTCTCCACGTGAGGCATCTTGAACTTCTCACATGGGGCATTCATGAGATCATCTGAAAGAGGGGTGTTCCCCCCAATGACTTTTACGACCGGTCTGTACACCTGATCATATCCATGGGCCCCTATGGTAGCAGAGGGAGATGGAGAGGTAGGGTGATAGGGAAGAGTCTTAGAGACTACTCCCCTAGTGTGGTCCCTAAGGTGACCAGGGCCAGGACTCTCGCCAGTGAATTCTTGATGAGAGAGAAGATGTCAGCGAGGCTCTCCAGGGCCAGCTAACTGATGAGTGGTGGGGTCGCATACTCAACACGATCACTCAAGTGCTTGGTAACAGTATGAGAAGTCCGAGGCGGGACTACTTGCTGTGCTCTAGAAGGAGGGTGAGTCTCCGACCATAGGTCTCTAGAAGGCAGGGGGAGAGCTGAAGTAGCTTGTTACGTCTACGGGAGCTACTAAGAAGCTCGCTGGTGAAAGTAGCCAGTTGATGCTGGAAAGACTGAGAAATTTTATGAGCTATTTTCTCAAGCTAAGCTCGAGTAACGTAGCTCTGGTGTGGTTCTACAGGGTGAGACTGGTCAGCTATATCTTCAGAACCAATCATGTTTTCTTGAAGAAAAAAGAAGGCCCCATGGTGGCTCCAAACTGTTGATGCTAATGATCACATAGTCAATAAAAATGGTTGAATAGGGGTAAGATTGATAATGGGCCACTTCCTTTGCTGAATATCTAGTTATAAGTTGAGTGGCTGAAGCCTGCACATATAGAAACTCGTAAGAGGATGAGAACTGGTTTCTCCATGGTTCCTCCGATGATCAAGTCAGCTAATGAACTTGAGTGGGAAAATGAAGAACTAGGTGAATTCTTCTGTGTGCAGTATAATTTGCAGATATTACTTAAAAGATCCGATCTGGAAGAAGTTCTATGTTAGAATAGTACCTCTATTTATACTGATGGTATAAGGGTAGAATTGTCACTTCGACCGAGCACAGGATGACAGTGAAGAAGTGTTGGTTGGCAGCTACGTTAGTACATACTTTACAGGTATTAACTGGCGACTGGAGGAGACATCACTTGCACATTAAATGCAAAGCGACTGGAGGAGACATCACTTCCACATTAAATGCAAAGCGATTGGAGGCATGACAGTGCTGACGTGGTCCGATGAGTTATGAAGACTATTGGTGCTAGAGGCATGACGCCTCTTGTCAAGTATTAAATGTGATGATGACATGTTTGTCAGTGGGAGAGGCTCGAGGCTGAGGTCGTCCTTTGTCTTAGCCGAGAAGTAACGCCTCTTGAGTCGACCCCGCAATGATGTCAAATAGCTGGTCAAATGAGCTCGTAGTGAGTCGTCTTTGACATGAGGGCCGACAAGTTCCACCATTCAAGTGGACATGAGCGAATGTCGACTCGGCGAGTCAGCTAAGTTGGAATCATTGCTGGTCTTTGGCCACCAATTTGATTAGGGCATTGCATGCAGAAGTACACCTGTCTATTGCTGGCCAAGGGTCATACTTTGGATATTGAAAACACATAACATCATTAAATTCTCCTCCATAAAACTCAAGACCACTATCAGTTCTAAGCCTCTTAATCAGCCTCCTAGTTTGCTTCTTAATCAAAGACTTTTATTGCTTAAAAGCCACAAACACCTTGTATTTATGTCTCAAAAAGCTGATCTAAACCTTCCTGGAGTAGTCATCAATGAAGGTCAACAAATATCTAGAACTACCACCATTCGAGGCAACTTGAGAAGGTCCCTAAAGATCTAAATGGTTATAATCCAAAGAACATTTAGTTTGATGCACTGCAGTACTAAACTGACACTTTTCGGCTTCCCAAAGATGTAATGCTCATAGAATTCTAATTTTTCTGTAATCTGCCCACATAAAAGACCCTTATTACTCAACTCGGCCAATCCACGCTCACTCATATGACCAAGTCTTATATGCCATAATCTAGTAGTATCAGCTTCTGATATCGACGATACAACTGCAACCAAACCCATAATGGTAGAACCTGCAAAACATACAAGCTGTTAATCTTTTTTCCTTTCATAACCACAAGAGAGCCTTTTGTAACCCTAAGAACATCACCTTTACCTTAAAAATTACACAAAATGCTATCAAGAGTGCTGAAATAGATGAGATTCTTCATTAAACCTGGAACATGCCTAACATCAATCAAAGTCCTGATGAGTCTATCATGAATCTTAATTCGAACTGTGACTTTCCCAATAGTCATGCATGAGGCGTTATTCCCCATAAGAACAGTTCAACCATCAATAGCTTCATAAGTGGTGAACCAATCTCGATTAGGACACATATGATAGGAACAACCCGAATCCAAAATCCAATCATCCATGTTCTTGCTTATATCATCTGTAGCCAACAACATCACATCTTCAACAATATCAACTTTAGTGGATTTCTCCTTTGATTTTCCTTCATACTTTTCTTGTTTATTCATGTTCTTCAATCTGTAGCAATCGGCCTTGATGTGCTATTTCTTCTTGCAATATTTGCAGGTCAGATTCCTGTGCTTCGACTTATATCTGTTACATCCAAAGCCCTTTTCTTCCGATCTCCCTCGAACAAACAAGCCATTAGTTTTATCACTACTTTCATTTATGATTAACTCTTTGTTGATTTTCTCTTTATTCAACAAGTTCTCTTTAACATCCTTGATGGTAATAGAATCTCGACCATAGATTATAGTATCCCTGAAGTACTTTTAGGAAGGTAGTAAAGAACACAATAACAATAGGACTTGATCTTTATCATCGATCTTAACATCAATCTTACTTAAATCTATAATTATAGAATTAAATTCACCAATATGAGATTTGATGGGTGTTCTTTTTGACATCCGAAGTGTGTACACACGCTGCTTCAAGAGGAGGCAATTAGTGTGAGCGACTTCGTCAAATACAAATCCTCCAATTTAGACCACAAATCAGCGACTGTCTTTTCCGTGAGAGCTTCTTACAAAACTTTGTTTGTCAAACATAACTGGTGTGAGAGCTCTATCATCTAACTCGTTCTAATCTTCCTCCGTTATAGTAGCTGGTTCCTTTGAAGCCTTCTTCAATCCGCTTTGTGTTAACACAACAATCATCCTAACTTGCCAAAGGATAAAACTGATGTTGCCATCAAACTTCTTGATATTCCACTTTATAGTGGTTGTCATCATCTTCTCATTTGACCAATTGCTGAGGGCTCTGATACTAATTTGTTATGACAAACTCCCGAGGATAAGCTACTATCAATCACACGAGAGCACAAAAAGAATCAAGAACGCATGAACACAAAGATATACGCGGTTCGGCTTGTAGCCTACATCTACGGTTAAAGGAGGTGAAAATCTTTACTATATAGTAAGGAATACAAAGTGGAAATCTCTCAATTACTCAATCCCAAATAACACCCCAAGATTCCCGTACAATCTCTCTAAATAAAAGGAACAAAAGAAGAGATAATTCATGATGTCAGGATTATGAAGAAACTTTGTTTCTCTCTGTGTTGGTGCTATAGTTGATGATGATGCTTAATAGAACCTGTCGGGCCTTCTTTTATAGGAGCTTCTCCAAATCGTTTGTCAATAGAAAACCGTATAAGAATAGAATTCTAATGTGAGTCCAATTTGTGATAAATTAATCCTATCAACACTTGGACTATGAGAACTCCACCAAGGGAACTATTAGAATCCAATCCAATTAGATCAAAAGTCCTTATTCCACTAGGATTAAGACTTAATTAAGATGTCTACACCAACTCAAATTCTAATGACTACCACATGCTGTCATAGTTGAAGACTTCGAAACCGAATTACTTTGGTATTTGAGTCACACCACAACATAAGCGTTGGAGGCAGAGAGATGCGCACATACAAGGGCAGAGAGAATGTGATGGCAAGATTCACACAATCAACTCACAATATGCTCATGGCTCGCAAGAGAAAAGGAAGAGTTTTGAAAAAGTTTGAGGGGTCATATACTTTGTCCTCTAGGATTTATAAAATTATTAACTAAGTTACCGCTTAATTTTTCATAGTTTTGAGTTTTTTTGTATACATATCATATATTATATTTGCATAAATATTCATCAAATCTCGATGTTTGTAAAACTACTTTCAAATCATCAACTTTGAAAAATACTCCCTCCAAATCAACAAAGTATTAACCCTATAGGCCAATTTGTAACCAAAATGTAAAAAGGTTTACAGAACAATAATATTTATTAATAATATCTAACAAATTTATTTATTTTGTAATATTAGAGCATTTTTTTCTGAAGTAGATAGTTTGGGATAAAGGTTTGCAAACATTGAAAATTTAGAGATTATTCTGTAAACACGCATGATTTAAATGTTATATATGTAAGAAAATTTTTCGAGGAGGGTCAGGACCTCTTGGGCACCTGCCGGCTCTGACCTGTGTAGAGAAATGTGGTGGCATTTGATCACTTATAACTTTAATAAGTTTATTATCGCGTGACAAATTTGTATAGGTGTCTCTATATAATTTTAATAGTCTTCCCCAAACCAACAAAAGATAAGGTCGCCTGGAGAATAATTTAGATAATATTTATTCAAAACTTAGTAGTGTTTTGTTAGTTTTTTATAAAAATAAAAATAAGATTTTTGCATATATACCCTTCAAATCATCAATATTTTCAAAATTACCTTCAAATCTTGATACTCACAAGTTACCCTTCAAAACTAGTAATTGAATCTTTCTACCACTCTAACTTAAGAATGTTGGCTTTCAAAGGAGGCCCTGTCAAAAATTACTTATAAATTTTAATAAGTTTGCGGCAATCCCCCCTCCAGTGCTACTGCTGAGGAGATAACTAGCATGTCCACCTTGCTACAATAGAGAATGAAACAAACAACAATTTGCTACACCATGAGAATATAATCATTCTCCTTGCTAAACTACAAAGAGAATACTATTGACCATCAAGAAACACAAGCTACACACAACCCAAATTTTGTAAGTGACACCGACTTACTCTGATTCGAAATGCCAGTCAATCAACATGTGTACCCTAAAATAAGCCAATCTTCACCAATTAACTTTTAAAGAGGGACTCAATACGATCTCTCAATAGTAGGATTTCCTCCATCAGCATCATCTGAACCATAGGAACATGAAACCACCTCAACACCTGAGGCATCCTAAGAAACCTTTTCAACCTGTGCACATAACTCCCAAACCCATAGAGACTATAGTATTTCCTGTCAGAAGATACAATCCCCTATGCTTCTTTCCCTTGATCAACATCTTCTCACCTCGCATGATTGACTCCCCCTCAAACTAAATAGTCGTACTATTTAGACTCCAACATACTCAAGGATATTTGATTCTTTTACATCTTCGGGACATATGCCATGCCACACAAAGTACGGATGACACTATCAAACATTTTGATTCTCACTGTTCCAAAGCCCAAGACTTCACAAACTAAGTCATTTTCCAATACTACTTGATCAATCTTTTCCTAAAATGGATCAAAATTATCTAACGTGTTGCACATGTGCACCACTACCATAGAATTTAATATCCAGTCTTTAGAAGAAGCATTAGTGATTTTAGAGACCATGATGATATCTCCAATGCCATATATGCTTATGAGCGATGAGGTTCCACTAGAGGCACAATCACCCATCGACCAAGGGAAATCAGCTTTAGCATGACATAACCACTACACCTCCAACATTGTATGACCTTGCACCTGTAAGGACCAAGAATTTTGATACTAGTTAAAATAATTTTTTTAGTATTTTAAAATATTTAATTATGATTTTTTTTAAAAGAGTATTTGTATTTTCTCGATTTTGTATAATTTTCTATGATTTAAAAATCTGATTATATATTTATTTAAATGATTTTGATATTTATAAATTTATTTTGTGTGGTAAAAATTTCTAAAATTAAATTATTATGTTATCGGTACTATTATGTAATATTTTAAATAATATATTGTGTTATTAATATTATTACAAATTATTTCATATAACACATAGTATTATTAATTACGTGTTTTTAGTATAATTTATTTTATTATTTCTACTGTTACATATTATCTGTCGTATTAGTCTAACTAGTACGTTTTACTGTATTTATAATTATCCCATAATTGTTTGATTTTAAATATGAGTAAATATATTGTATTTATTAATTATTCTCATTTAATTGTACAATATGAGTATATTTCGACTGTTTCGTATTAACTGTTGTATTAGCACAACATGTACGTTTTTAATTGTAGATAATTATCCCATAATTATTTTGATTTTTAAATATCCATAATTATTTATTTTAATTATTTTGTTTTAAATACCTAACCCTAAACCCTGATATAATAATA
>BQKN01063675.1:0-15540 GCA_022839385.1 Asparagus kiusianus
TCGTGTAGATCCGACCGGATCGAGATCACGCGGTGGTCCACGGCAAATAACCCCGGCGTAGGCAAAGAACCCACACAAAGCGAGTGACCGCAAAACAGGAGCTCGCGATTCGTTCGACATAAAAGGAAATAAATTGTAATCTTTCTTTTTCTTATTTTGATTTTTATTGTAACCGGCTCTTATAAAAAGACCGGATCTTTGTAACGCATAAAGTTGTTAACTAAGATAGCAATGATATCAATGAAGAAAGGCACAAATTTTCCCGCGAACAATCTGGCGACCACAGTGGGAGCCACCGATCTCGCCGACGAGATCGTTGCGTCGCAGCCGCGGATCCCGATCCCGGTCGTGGAGGAGGTCGAATACGAGTTCGACCAACAGAAGTTCGAGGCGTACCTGTCGTCCTCGTCCGGATCTACCTCCTCCCGCAAGTCCAAGTCTCCAAAGCTCTCCTCCAAGAGGAAACTTCGTTGGTACGAAGAAGTTGAAGCTGCCAACGAAGATCTCGCCCCGTTTGATGCCGAAGCTGCATTGGGTGAGATCTTCCCAACCTCCAACCAGGTCAGATCCGCTCTGGCCAAACCCTCCGTTGCCGAAGGCGTAGTGACTCTCTCAAAGAGAGCCCGTCAAAGGCAACGTCAGCGCCTTGCGAAACAAATCGCAAAGGCAATGGAATATGTAGACGGGATCCGTTACAACACGGATCTGAAGAACAGAAGAGGCAAACAGCCTCAACAACAGACGAATGGCAACTCCTCCAAGCCGCCAACGAACGAATGGATCCGCATCAAACGGAACCGTTCAACCCTGGAGGAACGCATTCGGAAGCGCCGCGCACTCTCAGCGCAAGCACGGGCTCAAGTCCAAGAAGCCCGTAAAAGGTTGTAGAAGGAGATGGCCAAGAAGCCGCCACCAACCCGCCAAATATGGAAGCCGAAGTCTGAAACCGCAACTCAGGCCAAGGAACAATCAATGCAACCTTCAAAACAAGTTCAGCCTCCCGAACCATCCCGGAGAAGGAGGTCAGTCTTGGAGCGCCTCGGTCTAATTCCCGATGAGCGCAGCAAAATCCATGAACGCTTGGGCCCGATGAAGAGGCTCCGAACTAATCAACATGCCGGGGGTCGCCAATACCCTCAACATGACAAGGAGTTCACGGCGCCCAAGCATACTGCCTTGCGCATCGAAGTTCGGGAGACCGTTGAGAATTCATGCCCACAAAGGCGTATTTCGAGGCGAGTGACTCTCGAAAGTCCAAATAAGGCAATTCGCCCCCAGAAGGAAACGTTGTCGTCCGATGACGATAACGTTGTACCTGGGAAATCGTGCCAACACGCGATAGGTTACTCCGATCAAATTGACGAGTTGTACTATCGTGCTGGGGGTACGAGCAAGACAAGAAAGAGAAGCCCTCATAAGCTCGAGACTCAATGCCCCTGTTCCAAACTCATTCGGACGGTATTGTCTCAGTGTAATTGCACTAAGACGGTCCCCGAAAGAGTTTCGGTGTTTAAAAGGCTCAGCACTGAGAGGCCAAAGCCAAGGCTTACGCGTTCCCGACGAAGGAGAGCGGTGGTTGAAGATGGAGAATTTCCAAGGGTCACCGCTAACGTGACCAGCAAAAAGACATCGACACGGGACGATTTCGAGTCGATTCTGAATGCATCTCGGCGTTTAACCTGTTTGCGGTCCGGAGCCACCTCACGAAGAACGTATGGGAGGGTTCGGATAAGCTCACCTTCAGAAGATGAAGAATCGGATGCTTGCTCTGCGGTCGCGTCCGACAACACTGTATCCAGCGAAGGAGAACCCCGCGAGTCATTCATGATAAGCGCGGAACAAGTGGCCAAGATGCTCGAAGAAGCCATGGCCAAACAACAGGAGACCTTCAGGCTCGAGATGCAGATGGCCATGCAGACCATGAGGGAGATGCATGAGCAGCAAATCCAGGCACTGAGGAACCAGCAAGGCGAACCAAGCCACCGTAATCAGGTTGTTCAAGAAGTTGAGCATACGGATACGGATGAAACTCGCAATGCCGATGACCCTCCCATCAACGCAGGGGGTGGTAATGAGGATGCCAACGAAGATACAGGTGAAAACTTGAAGATCAAAAGCCTCGAGAGCAAAATCAATACCTTGATGTCAGCGCAAGAGGTGAAGAAAACGGGCATTCCTTGTCCATACCCAAGGGAGTGGGATTCAATCCCCTATCCGGCGAAGTTTAGTCTAATCAACTTCACGCCGTTCGATGGGAAAGGTTCACCCACTCAGCATTTGATTTATTTCAAATCGCACCTGGGTGTCATCTCCGGCAATGAGCCTCTGATGGTGCGGTCATTCGTCGGTACTCTTCGCGGAGCCGCCTTCGATTGGTATCGCCGCCTCAAGCCAGGTAGCGTGAGCAGCTGGGACGATATGGAGACCATGTTCCTCACCAATTTCTTCGACGACGACACCGAGATATCCATCGGAACGTTGCTCGACGAGAAACAAAAGGACGGGGAGTTAGTCGAAACCTTCGTCAAAAGGTTCCGGAACAAAGCATTAAATTGCCGGGACCCGATCACGGAGGAGTTCATTCTCCAGACCTGCCACAATAATCTTTCCTTGGACGTGCTGGAAGCAATAGGAACAGTACCCTCCAACACTTGGAAAGACCTGAAGGTCCGAGGGGAACAAGCCGGACGCTTCCTCCGAAGGAAGAAGGCCGAGGGAGTCAATCGACGACAAATCCTCCGAACTCGAACTTCGCCTCCCGTGGTAAGGGCAAGACACCCGCAACGACTGTCGATGCTAATCAAACATCGCAACAGCAGTTCCGGAGGCAGCAAAAGACTTCGGATCAGAGGCCTCAAAAAGAGTACTCCTTCAAGGACGAAGATGTTCCAGGCATCTTCAAATCTCTCCTTGACAATAACAAGATCAAGCTGCCACCGATCACGAATCAGGAGGAAGCTGACAACACTGCGGATCCGAAGTACTGCGCATACCACAGGAGGATCCTTCACCCAACCAAGGCGTGCTTTACACTCAAAAATAGCATCCAAACCTTGGTTGAAGCCGGCGTCATAACGCTAGAGTGAGCCAGTCAAGAACGGTAAGACTCCAGTGGGTGCACGAGTATAAACTGTATTCCCTAACTCTGACCGGTATATGAGTATAAACTGCTTCCTGACACTCCAAAAAGTATACGAGTATAAACTGCTTCTTAATACTCCAATAGGTATACGAGTATAAACTATTCCCTTTCTTCCACGGGAAGTTCCTGGAGAGTGCCATGCGTGGTATTCTTAAGGATAACCCGATCATGCGGTTAATGCAACGATACACCCAGTTTTGCAAAGAAAGCTAGGGGTGGATAATTCATGTAACGGGAAGTTCCCGGAAGAATGTTAAATGTAATATTCTTAGGGATAACCCGGTCATGATGAATAAAGTGATAAACACTAAACTCCTAATTTCCGAACACTTGATTAAACAAGAAAGAATTTTGGTCTATCAATCATTGACCAATTGTCGAAACCCTTTGTGTTAAGTCCTATCACTTAACATCAGGGATCCTCTTCCGAGTAATTTGTACGAATCAACATTCCTATAATGATTTGTACTCTTACTCTCACTTTTCACTTGGTCAAACCTTCCTACAGTTAGGACCACAACCAAAATCCCCTCTCGATTCCTTCAATGAACGAGAGGTCCACTTTCAAATCGAGTGATCAAACCTTCCTACAGTTAGGGTCATCTCAAGCTCCCGCTTGGTCAAACCTTCCTACAGTTAGGACCAAAACCACAATTCTCTCTCGATAAACGAGAAACTCATCTTTAGTTCGATAATCAAACCTTCCGACAGTTAGGGTTATCCGAATCTCTTCGATTCTCGGAGTGGAGATCCCACTCTTAGTTTCACCTTTCCAGATTCTGGGGGTGAAGATCCCACCTCGAGTTTCCTTTCCTTCTTTGTTTGGGAAATAGAATATAAAATTCTTCCTTCCCACACCAATCCTTTTCCAAGAATTTAGGATTCATCCTAGGAAGTTTATCCCGAATCCTAAGCAGGGATAAGTCTGCGCCTAACACGCGCTGTCGGTTTAGTCTTTTTCCGATTGAAAAAGACACCAGAGTTCGATTCTGGGGTATTTTATCCTGAAACCTAAGTAAGGATAAGTCTACGTTTAACACGCGCCGCCGGTTAGTTCTTAACCGTAAAAAAAAAAAGAACCCCCGTCCGCATATTCAACGTTGCGGCAGGTTGTTATTAATAACACCGAAATCCATGCCTCACACGCATGGGGAATTTCATCCTGAATCCTAAGAAAGGATATGCCGATGCCTAACACGCGTCGCCGGTTTAGTCTTTTTCCGATTGAAAAAGACACCAGAGTTCGACTCTGGGGTATTTTTATCCCGAAACCTAAGTAGGGATAAGTCAACGTCTAATACACGTTGCTGGGTAGCCTATTCCCATAACAATGGCAAAGTCTACATATTCGAAGTTGTAGCACAAAGTCTAAGGGAGTTCATTCCTTTAGCACAACGTTACATGCGAACGGATTTAAATAATCCGCATGCTAGCCCGACTCAAACGGTAGTCGGTAAAGGCTAATCAAATCCGTTTAAGGCTGGGGGTTAGCCAAAAACCCTAAAGTCAGCGCCTCACACGCGTCGCCGGGTAGCCTATTCCCGTAACAAGTGGTAAAGTCTATGTATTCAACATCATAGCACAAAGTCTAAAGGAGTTCATTCCTTTAGCACAACGTCACATGCGGAACGGATTTAAACAATCCGCATGTAAGCCCGATTCAAACGGTAATCGGTAAGAGCATGTCAAATCCGTTGAAGGCTGAGGATTTGCCAAAAATCCTAAGTCAACGTCTCATACACGTTGCTGTTTAGTCTTTTCACAGGAGAAAGACGAAGTCTACGTATTCAATATCGTAGCACTAAAAGGGTTAACTCTTTTAGCTTAACGTCACATGCGGAACGGACTTAAACAATCCGCATGCTAGCCCGACTCAAACGGTAGTCGGTAAAGGCTCATCAAATCCGTTGATGGCTGGGAATTTGCCAAAAATTCTATAAGTTCGAGTCATTGACGCATCAATTCTATGGGTTGGTCTCGTGACTCGAGTATCCGCCACGCTCCAATACCTTAAGAGCTTAAACTATGTATACTCCAGCAGACGTACGAGTATAAACTGTGTCAAACGTCGAACAGCGCATCACAATGAAGCCTGGACGCCGGACAACGCGTCACAATGAAGTTTAAACGCCGGACAACGCGTTGTAAACAAAGATTCAACGCAGTCAATCGATGATCAGTTCTGTGTTGAAGCAACCAACTCGAGCTAAAAATCAAGAAATCAAAAAATCGACTTCATGTTCAAAATTCCGACGACGGTCAGACAATAAATGCAGCACCGGAATCCTCATAGGCGTTCTACAAAGCACTGAATGACCTGAAGGAATCGAAGGAATCCAGGACAGAAGCCATTCCAAAGTCCCGCTACACCGACTGAAGGTTGGGACAATCACATCCAAAGTATTCCAGACTCTTCTATAAAAGAACGAGGCTGAAATACTTTGGAGGGGGTATCTGTAGGCGTATAAAATTGCCTATAGGTCCCACAATACAGATCGACGACGCCAATTCAACAAACGGACCATCGAGCGACGTACCCAAGCACGACCGTTATCCCGCCGACGCCGAAGCCAAGCCATACGCAGCGGAGCAGGTTAACGAGGCGACGAAGCCAACAAATCGCACCTAAGCAGTGGAATGCATCCACTCGTACGCGGAATCGAACCAACGTTTCGGGGAATCACCGAGTCATCTAAACAAGAGCGAACTCGGTGATATAACGATCGAATCAAGATTGGTTTCGGACTCGAACTCAGAAGTGGGTTTACTGCCATATTTGGAATCGGATCAAAACGAATCGAATCCGAACAAGTCAACCACACAACCGAATCAAAGTCTAAATCAACAACGAATCGGAACCCGAACAACAAACCGAACGACGGAAACCGGAAAACCCGCCTAAGGGGGCTCGGCCAAAGCCGAGCCACCCACAGGTGGCTCGGCCAGGGCCGAGCCACCTGCAGGTGGCTCGGCCAAAGCCGAGCCACCCACAGGTGGCTAGGCCCAGAACTGTGCAAACGCACAGTTCTGAGTGCCTATAAATAGGCCAGGGCATGGTTCATTTGAAAGGTTGGATTTTGGAGGAGGCGAAGCCCTGCTGGATTGGAGATTCAAAACTTAGAAAAGATTCAACCTTTGGAGGCTTGAAGACTTGTTCATCCGGATCTGGTGCTCGGCGATCGTCAACGCCAAATAAGGCAGGAGTTCGAGAGAATCGGATCTGAGATCTACACGATCATCCTCCGGATCTAAGCTTGGTTCTTAGATCCCGAGAAGAGTCTCGAATTCGCTTGGTCGATTTCGACACTTGGGCTACTATTTCCTTGGTGAATTAGTACCCCACCCGGCTATTATTTCCTTCGTGAGATAATACCCGCCATATCGTGTAGATCCGACCGGATCGAGATCACGCGGTGGTCCACGGCAAATAACCCCGGCGCAGGCAAAGAACCCACACAAAGCGAGTGACCGCAAAACAGGAGCTCGCGATTCGTTCGACATAAAAGGAAATAAATTGTAATCTTTCGTTTTCTTATTTTGATTTTCATTGTAACCGGCTCTTATAAAAAGACCGGATCTTTGTAACGCATAAAGTTGTTAACTAAGATGGCAATGATATCAATGAAGAAAGGCACAAATTTTCCCGCGAACAGACGCCTCTAAAATCACATGGTTGAGCGACATTGTGGATGATCCGCTCCGTTGAACTTAATCTACATATTCTAAAACCCCAACACACCAAGTTTGGGGTGAACCCGTCGTCGTTTGACCCTTCATCCACTTGTATCAATTTTAACGGTTTCGAATGAATAGAACTTTTCACATGACTCGATGGAGGGTCAAACGACGACGGATTCACCCTAAACTTGATGTGTTGGGGTTTTAGAATATGTAGATCAAGTTCAACGGAGCGGATCATCCATAATGTCGCTCAATCATGTGATTTTAGAAGCGTCATAGTAGGAAATCCCCTCCTATGACAAGGATACCCATTAATCTCATATATATATGTATGTATGTATATATATATATATATACACACACACACACACACACACACACACACACACACACACACACACACACACAAGTTTTGGTTTCTATGTATATATATAATTATATACATACATACATGGTTTTGAGTTTTCATGTTTATAAATATGAGATTACATATTTCATATTTATTATTGTTTTGGTTTAGCTACATAGATATGAAACAACAAACAAATTTATTCACATTGTAATTTGTTTCATATTCTATTATGTTTAAGAATATATTGTATAGAATATGAAATTCTATGAAAATATTATTTTCTTCATTTATGGACTTAACAATAATGATATACATCTTCTATTAAGTCTATATAATTATTTTGTAAAGTTTCAAAACATGGTTTAGCCAAAATGTCAAAATTCATGTGTTTACATTTTCATGTTTTGGACATACTTACAAAATACATGAGTTTTCACAATTGGGAAATGAAATTTAAAAAATTTCTTCATTTACATGTTTATATTCATATATACAAATATTTCCCAAGTTTTACTAATTTTGGAGTTGTTTTGTTATTTTCAATTGAATTTACAAAACCGAGTATTCAGCATTTTTTTAGAAACTATTTATCTGTGTTTAAACATTTATTTCTCTCAACTGGGAAGTTATATTTTATAAATTCTTTCTCTAACATGTTCATATACATGTTTAGAACCTTCCCACAAAATTTCATAAATTTTGGAGTTGATTTAATATATTTAATTGATTTTACAAAATCAGATACGTAAATTTCCAGAATGCTGGATTTTGGGGTATTTTGGTCTTTTCAGCCTATAACGGCTAGTAACGGCTAGTTTTTGATATTTTCAGTTTTTGGGGGTTTGTGGCTGGTTTAAGAGGCTATAAAAAGCCATCAACTTTCATTATTTCTCATGGATATTTAAGAGAGTTTTAAAAAGAGTTTTACAAGTTTGTTGAAGAGTTTTTAAGTTTGTTTCAAGAGTTTGTTTGGTTTGAAGATTGTTTTCACAAGTGGAGGAGATCATCTTCTTATTTGAGCTCAAATCTCCATCTCTCCATCTTGATCTATTGAGAAGTTTTCTAAACTCTACTCTAGCTTTTATTTATTGATTATTTGCTAATTATCATTTCTATTAAAACTAGTTTTATATTGAGTTTAGATTTGATTTTATCTCATTGTTACACACACCCACTTGAGATTATTGTATTTGCATTCATAACATTTTTGGGTTGGTGAGAGTTGTAACTTTGAGTGTGAGCTTTCATTGTGTTCTCATCCATATTAGAGAACAATCATTTGTTATATTGTGCTCTATTGTGAGATTCACTTTGTAATACACTTGTACACCGAGTGAGGAGTGTGTGGTGAGAGTCGGGATCGTTTCAAGAGGAGTGGTGTCAGTTCACGAACCTAGGGAGAGGTTGTAACCGAGCACTTGAGGGAGACACGGCTAGGTCCAACACTTGTGTGGGTATAGAGTGTGATTGCATAGTGTTTGTTGTGTGAGAGTTTTCGGTGAACTTGTAAACCGAGTGTGTAGAAGTTCCGGCTTCCAAACCGGATTGTGATAGTGGATTTCTCCCCGGGAGTGGGGAGCGGAGACGTAGGACGGAAGGTTCGAACTCCGTAATCATTTGAGTGTGTTTGAGTTTGTCATTGGCACATTTGCTTTTGCACTTATCTTATATCGCCAATTGTGCATTGCTCATTTATTTCATCTACTATCTAGTTCATATTGTTTACCCTTGTGTTAGTTTACATATCCTTGCATATATCATATTGTATATCTCTTTGGTAGGATATTTCACCTTGTGTTAGTTTTATATCCTTGCACATACATTACATATATCTCTTTGTTATGATATATCTTGTTGTTCATATTGATTATCCTAGTTCATATAACTTGTTATATTTCATACTTGTTAGGATAACTTGTTAATTAATTTTAATTAGCATATAATAGGATTAGATTAGCATAAGACCCTAATCACCATCTCTAGGGTCTAACACAAGAGGTGTCTCACACATAGGCTGAGACACAAGGGGTGTCTCGGACCTAGGCTGAGACACCACTCATGTCTTTCTCACTAGGGGTGGTCCCACACATTTTTGTCAGCTATTTTTGCTTGTTATTAGCTGTTTTTGCTTGTTTCGATGTATTTAAGGCCCGTATACGTATTCACTCTGATGAGTACACGAATATAAATTGCATCTCCTTGAACCTCCAACGGGTACACGAGGTTAAACTGATTCTTGAAACTCTAGTTAACGTATGAGTATAAACTGTGGTCAATGTGTAGCCATGAGTCAACGCCGATTAACGCGTTGCGATGAAAGTCAACATCAGTATCCGCGTAGCCATGAGTCAATGCCGATCAACGTGTTGTGAATGAAAGTAATACCAGTCAACGCACAAGCATGAGTCAATGCCGATCAACACGTTGCGATGAAAGTCAACACCGGTCAACGCATTACGATGAAAGTCAACACCGGTTAATGCGTAGTCATGAGTTAACACTGGTCAACGAATTGTGATGAAAATTAACACGGTCAACGCGTAGCCATGAGTCAACACCAGTCAACGTGCTATGATGAAAGTCAACATGGTCAACCCATAACCATGAGTCAACATCGGTCAATGCATTATGATAAAAGTCAATACCTGTCAACGCATAGCCATGAGTCAACGTCGGTCAACACGTTGTGATGCAGGTCCACTCTAGTCAACGCATTGATAATTTTCACCGAAGCAAGGCTCAGATCAATTTCCAATCAAAGGATAATTTCAAGATTTCAATTATAATTCAGATACGAATCACTGATGAAGATAATCAGTTCAATGTCGATTCAATGACATGAGCTATAATCAGAAACCAATACACCAGTTTTAGTTCAAGACTTCGACAACAGTCAGATGATAAACGCAGTGTCGAAAGAATTTTAACTATTCGACAAAATACTGAATAAACTAAAAATTAAAGAAATCGAAGAATTGAAGGCTGGACATATCATATCCAAAGTATTCTAGGCTCCTCTATAAAAGAATGAGATTGGAGGGGGCATTTGTAGGCGTTAAAAATTATCTATAGGTTTCCGCACGCAGCTCAAGATAGAGAAAAGATGATGAACGTTATTATCCAAGTCAAGAAGGATTATATAATACCATAACGAAACTAACAAGCACATAAAGTAAGTTGGCAAAGCATATGAGTCAACGTGATGGTAAAATAATAAAGAAACGACTCGACCGAGAGTTATATTTCACCCACAAAGAACAAAGCTCCACTCTATCTCACTAACTCCATATGTATTTCTCCTATGTGAAGTTGTAGATCTCTTCTCCAGCTTTCCAATATATTTTGGATCACTTCATTTCGAGGTCGAAGGGGAGAGTTAGAGGCAAAATAGTGAAAATACGCCAACGGGGTCTCGCCTGAATAGGAGAGACACCAACGGTGTCTTACCTAATGGGCGAGACACTATTGGTGTCTCGGCCAATGGTCAAGACACCAATCGTGTCTTGGCTTATGGGCGAGACATCAGCGGTGTCTCTCGCCTAGTAAGGCTGTTTTCTCCCATTTTTCGATTAGATTTCATCCCAGAACCTCTCCAACTGATTTGAGGTTATCTTTGAACATGGTTATAATTGAAGATGAGATCAAATCATTCGTTCTTATCCAAAAATAGAGCTTCTGAAGCTGATAAATATATCCCTAGGGCCTTTATTCATAGTGATCAAGAATTTTTGAGCAACGGTGAAACCCTGACATTTTGGAGAGCAAGGAGCACAAATTTTAGAGAGAAGGAAGCAAATTATTGGCGAGTTCTTCAACAAAAAGAGGAAGAGTTCGAGAGATCTACACCCTTTTAATGTTCTTCTGTAGTTTCCTTAAGATCGCACCGTTGTTGTGATCTCGAGAAGAGTGTTTGTCTCACATTGTTAAGTCATTCACTTCAATTTCTTGTTTCCTTTTTGAGACAACAAAATCAACCAGATCTAGTCTGTGGTGGTCCATGGATAAACCCCATCACAGACAAAGACCCCATGCAACAGCGGGTGATAAATGTCTTCTACATGTTGTTTGTGGAGAAAATTGGTTTCTTCATTGAGATACTCATTATAACTTCAGTCGTTATAATGAAAATACAAAAAGATAGTCTTTTTATAAGAGTTTTACACAATGAAAATACAATTCTCGTCAAACAGCACAGAGATCGTGTATCGGTCTTCTGCTTACGTGGGATCTTGGCCTGTGACGGAGACGTTGATATCTGTGGACCACCAAACGATCAGATCAGATCTAGAGCTTCGTCGATTCGCAAAGGAATCAAGAAGCCGAAGCACTTATCTCGGTAACAGCGAGATAATTGCTCTTCTTAAGATCACCACAACGGGGTAATCTTAAGAGACGAACCGGGCTGCAGACCTGACGAACTCCTCTTCTTTATGTCGAAGAATCCATTGAAGTCTCCTCCTCCTCTCTGAAATTTATGGCTCTTCAGTCCTCAGTCCGGCAGGGCTTCGCCAACGCTTGAGAATTCCTGATATTCCGAAGTTTTGTTGCTTCGTATGGTCCGTCGACTCACTTCATGTGTTTGTCATCGTCAAATGAGCTCCTGTGACTTGGATAGTGACGTTTATCATCTTCTCTCTATCTCGAGCCATGTGTGGGGACCTATGGGAAATTTTTGACACCTACAGATACCCCTTCCAAAGTGTTTCAGTATCGTTTCTTTTATAGATGAGCCTGAAATACTTTGGATATGATCGGTCCAACCTTTAGTCGGTATAAAAGGACCTGTAATTAGCTATGATTCTTGACTCCTTTGATTTTTGATCTATTTGATATTTTGACGAATAGCTGAAGTTCTCCTGGCGCTGTGTTTATCGTCTGGCCGTCGTCGAAGTCTTGAATCAAAACTAGTGAGTTGATTTTGGTTCGTATCGTTGAGTTAACTTTGAACTGACCATCTCCATCACAATATATTGACTTGCATTAACTTTTATCGCAACGCGTTGAATGATGTTGACCTAGAGTTACGTGTTGACCGATGTTGACCTAGGGTTTTGAATTGCCCGGTGTTGATTTTTTTATCGTAACACGTTGACTAGCATTGACCTAGGGTTACGCGTTGATCGGCGTTGACCTAGGGTTTTGAATCGCCTGGTGTTGACATTTTCATCACAACGCGTTGACTGGCGTTGACCTAGGGTTACACGTTGATCGGCATTGACCTAGGGTTTTGGATCGTCTAGCATTGACTTTCTATTACAACGCGTTGACTGGCGTTGACCTAGGGTTACACATTGACCGTCATTGACCTAGGGTTTCGGATCACCCAATGTTAACATAGTTTATACTCGTACGTTTGCTGGAGTATACACAGTTTAAGCTCTTAAGGTATTAGAGCATAGCAGTCCTAATAGTTGGGGTTGCATGACCAATTGTCAAAGCTGATTCGTCTGCAGATATGGATCTTATCCCGATGCTCGAGTCACGAGACCAGTTAATAAAGCTGGTGTGTCAATGACTTTCACACTTATAGGATTTTTGGCAAACCCTCATCCATCAACGGATTTGATGAGCCGTTATCGACTACCGTTTGAGTTAGGCTAGCATGCAGATTGTTTAAATCCGTTCTATATGTAACGTTGTGCTAAAAGAGTTAACTCTTTTAGTGTTATGATATTGAATACGTAGACTTCATCTTTCTCACGGGAATAGACTATCCGGCAGCATGTATCAGATGCAGACTCAGGATTTTTGGCAAATCCTCAGCCATCAACGGATTTGATGTGCCTTTACCGATTATCGTTTGAATCGGGCTTGCATGCGGATTGTTTAAGTCCATTCTGCATGTAATGTTGTACTAAAAGAGTTAACTCTTTTAGTACTACGATATTGAATACGTAAACTTCGTCTTTCTTACAGAATAGACTACCCGACAATGCGTGTTAGGCATTGACTTATCCCTTCTTAAAATTCGGGATAAAAGTCTCTAGACTCGGATTCTGGTGTCTTTTTCACTCGGCGAAAGACTAAACCGGCAACGTGTGTTAGGCGTTGACTTATCTCTATTTAGGAGTTGAGATAAAGTTTTTCATACGTGTAAGACACAGATTATGGTTTTATTAATAACAACCTGCCATAATGTCGAATATGTGGGCTTTTGTCCTTTTTTACGGTCAAGGGCTAACCGGCAATGCTTGTTAGGCGCTGACTTATCCCTACTTAGGCTTCGGGATAAAATTCTCTAAAATTGTATTCTGATGTCTTCTTTAATCGGTGAAAGACTAAACCAACAACGCGTGTCAGGCGTTGACTTATCCCTGCTTAGGATTCGGGATAAAATTCGTCATGCATAAAAGGCATGGATTTTTATTACTACGATGCTGATACGTAGACTCGGTCATTTTTACAGAAACAAACCACCCGACAACGCGGGTTAAGAGCTGACTCATCCCTACTTAAGCTTCGGGATAAAATGCCCCAGATTGGAATTCTGGTGTCTTCTTCAATCGATGAAAGACTAAACCGGCAACGCGTGTTAGGCGTTGACTTATCCCTACTTAGGATTCGGGATAAAATTCCTCATGCGTGTAAGGCACGGCTTTTAGGAGTTGAAGGATGGTGTCGAAAAATAGGAGAGGAAGAATTTTATATTCTATCTCCCGAAACCGAAGAGGAAGAATTTTATATTCTATCTCCAGTTGCCAAAGAAACTCGAAGTGGGATCTCCACCCTAAGAATCCAGAAAAGTAAAACTAGGAGTGGGATCTCCACTCCGAGAATCAGAAAGATTCAAGCAACCCTAACCTTTATAGGATTGGTTGCTTAATCCAAGAAAAGAATTCTTCATTTATTGAGGTGAAATTCCGATTTCGACTCTAACTTTTATAGGTTTTCCCGAATAAGAAAAGGTGGAAGTCTTTCGTTTATCGAAAGGGGCATTCCGGTCTTGGTCCTAACTATCTACAGGTTTGACCAAGAGAGGTTGGAAGCAATCCTAACTTTTATAGGTTTGATTGCTCAAATCGAAAGTGGGCCTCTCGTTCATGGAAGTGTTGGCCTCTTTGTATTGATGATGTTTAACAAAAAATTTACATCTAATATTGTTTGTCTAGTGTTTGTGGTTTTCTACTTATTATAGACAAACAACGAGTTGGAGGATGGATGGAATAGAGCTTCAACGATCATATCTAATAGAGGTTGGCGGAATTGTGGAGTGAAGCTACGTACATTCAAGTTAAAGATACAAGTTCAAGATTCATACGCAAGATTACCAAGTCAAGCTATTGAAGTTCAACATTAAGCTTGGGTAATTTAGTAGGAGTTTATATTATGTGTGTTAGTACCTTAAGCTCAATCATATACACACATACACGTTTTGGTTTTGTTTATATATACATATATGTTTCGGTTTGATAGTTTTCAAATTTTAATATGAAACAATCGAATATAATTAGAAAACATATTTTTGTTTCATACTTACACGCATATATATGATTTCATCAATATTAATTTTATTTAGTTCAATGAAATCATATTTACTTTTGAAATGTTTGTAAAATATGCAATTTTGTGAAAATATTGTTTTCTTGGTTTATGGACTTAATAACAATCATATACATCTTTTATTAAGTCTATATAATCATACTTGGTTTTTGTAACTTGTTTCTTATCATGTTTACAATCATTTCCCAAAGTTTCACATTTTTCTGATTTTATTTGCTATTTAATAAAATCAGATTTCTGTTTAAAACAGACAGTGTGCATATCTTGAGTCGACTCATGAACAGTGTTGAGTCGTCTCATAAACTATTGTTACAATCAGATATTAAGGCTATATCAACAACAAGATTTCAAAGATCAAAAGATGAAGTTAATCAAGTCACTTCGCGCTTCAAGAAGAAAATATACTTTACAAGAGTGATATAATTTTGTCTTTTCTTTTAGAATCTTTGTACAAGCCTTGATCACGCACACAACACACACTACTCACTTAGAAGATCATAGAAAATATTCTAAGTATAATCCTAAATATAATCAACAAATGAATAACTTATTAAACTATTAAAACTATGTATAACATAGTTTCTGGCCGACCAAAGAAATGTCTGGTCGACCAGATATAACAACCAGAAATAGAGATTCAGAAAAATCTCTGTCTGGTCGACCAGATATGGACCTGGTCGACCAGAGGCTTCAGTCTCGACCACACAAGTTTCAAAAAGCCTGTTTGGTCGACCATACAGTCAATCTGGTCGACCATACAAGTTCCAGGAAGCCTTTCTGGTCGACCAGACCTCAATCTGGTCGACCATCAGTCTTTTTAACTGACATTTCTTTCAAAATAACATGAACGTTTTATGAACGTTTT
>BQKN01063675.1:38249-68670 GCA_022839385.1 Asparagus kiusianus
AGCTTAAAGTATCTACACACAAGTATAAACCTAAAACTAAATTACTCAAGCTTGATAGATCTTCATTGAAGCTCTTCTTGGTAAATTTTGTGGATGAAGCTTGAACTTGGATCTTGACTTGAATTGCATTGCTTCATACCGATATTCCAATGGCTTTCTTCAGTCCTCATCCCTATTGTGAGAGCGACACGTAGGGATGGAATCTAAATCTCCAGCGGTAGTACGACTTTGTAACCGTATACCAGTGAATAAGGTGTGGGACCGATTGGTGTACGAACTGTAGTACGATATGCCCACAAGCTTTCACTGAGCTTTTCATTCCAGTCGCGCTTGCTATTGGATGTCATCTTGGTCAAGATCTTAATGACAGTCTTGTTTAAAACCTCAGGTAGTCCATTTGCTGATGGATTATAAGTCATGGATGCCAGGTTCTGTATTCTGAACTTGTCACAGAACTGACGGAATGCATGACTAATGAATTATGATCTGTTATCATGAATGATACGATTTGGAACACCATATCGGTAGACAATATGATATTTTATGAGCTTGATCACATCACTGGTTTTGACTTCTATTAAGGGAATAGCTTCGGCCCACTTAGAGAAGTAGTCGGTTATCGTAAGGATGAAGCGATGACCTTTGGATAATGGTAGAGATATTGGTCTAACGACATCCATTGCCATGTCTCAATCGTCTATGAAGTCACTGTCGGATGAAGGTCTTCAAGTGGTTTGTGAATGTAGTTGGCGTGGATTTCACATGCATGGAAATGCTTGGTGTAAGTGACAACATCGTTGATCATTCACGTCCAATAATTGCCCATTCTCCACAAGCGATCCTAGAGCTTAGGTCCGAATTGGTGACCATCGCAGGTACCATCATGGGCTTCCTGCAAGACTTCTTGTGATTCTATCATTAAGAGACACTGAAGCAACATGTTGTCGTAGGACTTACGATACAACATATTTGTTGTCAAATCGTAATAGAATCTCATAGCGTGTATGCAAACAGAATCTCGCTCCTTTACATCTTCGGGTAGTATGTCGTATAAGACGTAGTCGATGATTAGGAAATGCCACGTTTACCTGTAGCTCGGTGAGTTGCATTCACTTTCAGAACATTCCCTGGTTGGAAGAGTTGTCAGCTTGTGATGGTGAACCGTTGACTGGTTCCTAGCGGTTGAGCTAGGTTAGCTGCCAATGATGCCAGGGCATCCGTGTGGGTGTTCTTAGAATGAAGCACATGCTCAATGCAGAATTTTTTAAATGATTCGGCTAGTTTGATAGCCGCTCCATGACATGGTATTAAGTTATTATTTCTGACTTCGTATTCCCCTGTAATCTGTCTGACGATGAGTTGAGAGTCACCGTAAGCTTCAAGATGATTCGCCCCCAACTCCTTGGTGAAGTTGAGTCTGATGAGTAGCGTATTGTACTCAACCACCTTGTTGGTACACGGCTCAGTTAAAGAGAAAGCTTAGGGTAATATGTGGTTTTGCAGAGAAACCAAGACCACCGCCACCCCTACGATGATAGATCCACTTGTGCCTACGAGAGATGCTCCGTCAAAGTACAATCACCAAACTTCTTACTGTGAGGTTGTATTAACCTCGTGTATTTCATCCAGCATATCTTCGAGTAGATCAGTATTCGACTCGAGCGGATGACTGGCCATGAGATCGCAGATTGCTTGTCCTTTGACAGACTTCTACAGCATGAAGTGTATGTTGTATTGAGATAGCAGGAGTGCCCATCTTGTCAGGTGCTAATTTAAGGACCCAGATTGTGTCATGAAGACCCGGATGGGATTCATCAGGGAGATGACGTGTATGGTTTGACCAACCAGGTAGTGTCGCATTTTTTGAATAGCGAACACTAAGGCTAAACACTCCTTTTTGATCATAGGGTATCGTCGTTCGGATTTCTGTAAGGTTCTACTCAAGTAATATATGCCTTGCTCATGGTCGGCATTGTCATTATGTGCTAAGAGAGTACCAAGAGAATGCTCCATTTCTTGCACATAAATTAGGAAGGGTTTCCCCGAGACCGGGGCCACCAAGATAGGTGGATTCGAGAGATAAGTCTTAATCTCATCGAACGCTTATTAGCAAGGCTCATCTAATACGAAGGAAACACTTTTTTTCATCAGCTTAGAGAAGGGTTAGAACTTACCCGAAAGATTTGAGATGAATCTTTGAATGTAAGCCAGATACCCTTGTAGTCCTCTCAATTCCCTTAGATTCCTGGATGGTTGAAGCTCTTGAATAGCTTACACCTTGTTGGGGTCTATGTGAATTCCCTTTATCGTGACAACGAATTCGAGAAATTTGCCGCTCGATATCCCCAAAAATGACTTCATGGGGTTCATCTTGAGTTGATGGGATCACATCAGCTTGAACATCGTTCTCAAGTCTTGAAGATGATCGTCTTTGCTACAACTCTTCACAACTAAGTTATCTACGTAGCTTTCGACTGTCTTTCATAGATGATTCTAGAAAATTGTGCTCATGGCGTGCTGATAGATTGCGTCGGCATTCTTAAATCCGAAGGGCATAACTATGTAATAATATACCCCTACCGGAGTTCTAAATGAAGTGTGCTTCTCGTCTTCAGGGTGCATCTGGATTTGATTATACCCTAAAAATCCGTCCATGAAGGACATCCTTTCGAACCCACAAGTATTGTCGATGATGACGCCTGTGATGGGTAAAGGGAATTCATCTTTTGGATATGCAGTGTTGAGGTTCCTAAAGTCGATGAAAATACAGATCTTTCCGTTCTTCTTTAGGACAAGAATAATGTTAGCCATCCAATCAGGGTATTGTTCCTCTCTGATAAAGACTGACTCGATCAGCTTCTTCACTTTGGCTTCCATCACCTCTATTATTTGTCTACAAGACCATCTTTATTATTGTTTGATAGGTTTGGCATCCGAGTTGATGTTGAGGCGATGAATGGTGATTTGAGGATCAAGTCCAGGCATGACCTCGTAATTCCAGGCAAAGACGTTAATATATTCTCGGATGAGTGATATAAGTTCTTCTTTCTCCTAAGGAGGTAAATTGTCGCTGATAAATATGGGTTTGGGATTAGCCTCATCTCCCATATTTATTTGGCATATCTTGTTCTCCATGGGTGGTTCACATTGTTTAAACCAACCACTCCACTAACATGGCGATTCCATGCTTCGTCATAAAGCGGGATCTGGTCATCCTCTTTGATTTCGATAGGATTGACTGCAGCCAAGTTGACTGTGAGGTTCTTGAACAGACCCCCCACACTAATATCTGAATCTCACATCGAGGATGTTGATGATGATTCTCCGGAAGGATCATCTTCGGAATCTTCAGCGAAATTGTAACATACCCTGATGAAGAGGAGGTGTAACCCAGCCCTCTTCGAGTTTTGCTGAAGTAATTATCAGGCTTTCCTTTGGGAACATAAACAGGCCGAACGAGTGTCTTTCGCCCTTTACTATAATTCAAGCCTTCTTTGTGGGTGAAGTCATAACTCATGCTCTCCATCATACACTTCGCGATCTGATCATAATGCAAGATTTGAGGAGTGGGCACATCATCGTCTGACTCGTCCCATATTGTGCGCATAGGACAGTCTATCCTTCTAAGGATAATATCTTTCTAATAATTACTTTGGGCGGGTATGACAAAGATGACTTGAGAGGATTCGGCCACTTGTTTGTCTATGACGAACGCCGAGTACACGAGCAAGTGCAAGGAAGATTTATTATATAACTCTGCAACCAAATCGCTAAACTCGTCATTACTAGACTTTAAACTAGATGACAAGTAAGCAAAGTCAGGATCTTCATCCAGGATAAATCCGTCTGCCTCGGTAGTGTTGGTTACAACAAGGCCTCCATAGCGGATTATAATGGGTTCAATGTCATTCAAGACAAGACCCTCGTTGTACTCAAACTCACTATCAACCTCATTGCCATTGTTAGGTTCCTCAACCGATAGCTCGTTGCTCGGTTCAGAGTCCTGGTAGAGCAAAGAATCGGTGAAGTAGTCTTCAACCCCTTGGAAGGGCTGTTTATCAGCAATCATCATCTTTACTTGATCACGATCATCCACATACTTCAAACACTAATGCAATGTGGATGGGACTATCCAGTTGCTATAGATCCATGGCCGACCCAATAGCATGTTGTAGGAAGGCTCAGCATGATGACGTAGTAGGTCAATTCCATCTTCATGTTGCCCAGTCGGCACTTGAGACGGATCTTCCCAAGCGACCGAGTTCCGGTGGCGTTAAAGCCGAAGATGGTGGTAGTCATTGCGGACAACCACTTTTGAGGTACCTCCAAGTGTTTGATGAGCTTCAAGGGGACAATGCTCAGTGCAGACCCTAGATCTACTTAGTTCCTATCCACTCGAGAGGAGTCAACGTATCCCGTGAAGTACAGGGGTCGATCGTGCGATGTACTCTTGATTAGCATATCCTCAAGAGTGAAGGTAATGCAGGGAACTTGCTATCTGGATATCTAGCGACATTGTGGACACCCTTTCTCTATGTCCTCTTCCGAAGTAGGTGAGAAATGTGTGGCAAAAGCCTCTGAGTTGGCTAGTGCCTCTCGTAGTGCTTCCCGGGTAGACTTAGATAGTCGCAGGAGCTCATACAAGGTGATCCTAGCTGGAATGTTCTTCAACTGTGTGAGTAGGTTTAACCAAAAGGGTTGTCCACTTGAACTCAGCTTGTCGGCAGTCAGTTGGACTATTAGTGACAGTCCCACTGATGGCCTTGTCGGACTTTCCGCTATCGGAGGATAGCTCTTGGTAAAGTCCTTCACTACTCTAGTAATCAAGGCATCTAGTTCGCTGTCAGAATTAGTGAGGGTTGCTATCTCCACTTTGTTATTGTCCAGAATTGTCGAAACGACGTTATAGAGCTTAGGCTTGCCTTTGGATTTGTTAGAAGTCCACTACTCATCGTCGAGGAGAACAGGATGAACCATATCACCTGTCATGATAGAAAGATCTGTGGCACCAAACCTTTCTCTCATTGATTGTGAGGATCGGCATTGGTGATCTTGAGCACTGCTTTTGGGACGGGCACGACACCTGCTAGTGCGTGAACCCCAGGAAGGCCTATCCCAAACTTCACAGTGACCATATTTGTAGTCATGTTCTTTTGCATCTTCTCCTTCTTTAGGACTCCCGTGTTGTAAAGAGCATGCAGCTTATCCTTAAGGATATAGCACTTGGAGGTATAATGACCAAAAACCTGTGGTATGCACAGTAGTTCGGATTATCTGTTTTGTTCACGTATTCAGGCTTTGTGATCTCTAGCAGCTTGATCCTACTTCTCTTCAGAAGAGTAATGAAGATAGCCACAACTTGGTCCTCCTTGAAGTCGTATTGCCTCGGAGGGCGTTGCTCGAAAGACTTGAGCTTTTATCTCTAAGATGACTTGGGGAGTGGAGTAGAATCGACAGCCATGATCTCCTTCCCCCTCGACAGAGAAGGGTTCCTTAGGGCACTCGATTCCGAAGTTCCTCTTTTAGATCAAGTCTCTTCGGCTTCTAGCCTTTTGATCATGTTTTCCACCTGCTCGCCTTAGCGAAACGAGTTTCTTCCAGAGGTTTCTACCACGCCAACCTTGGATAAAATGTCGATCGAGAGATTATTATGACACATCTTGATCAAAGTGCCTTTAGATACCTGGTCCTGGTAATGAAGTGACTGATTCCTAAATCTCTTTATGAAGTCGTTGATCGGCTCTGTTTTCTTCTGCTTCTCAGTAAGCAGAGTGTTCATTGACACTTTCGTGTCATTGTTGAAGAAACGGGCCAAGAAAAGCTTTTCTACATCGTCCCATGTTTTGATAGAGTCTGGTTCTAACTTGTAGAACCACTCAAAGGCTACCCCTCTCAGGGTGCTGATGAACAGTCGGGTGAGGATAGGATCATTCCCTATGAGAAATCTAGTTTGAGACAGGAAGTAGTAGATATGTTGTGAGGGAGATCCATTGCCATCAAACTAGACTAAGCTCATTAGTTTGAACTTTGCTGGGTAGGGGTCTGTATCCTATTCGACCGGATACGGTCTAACCACCTCCAGCTCATTCATGCTCTTATGGAGCTTCAGGGCATTGAGTTGACTTTGGAACTCATCAAGTCTCTTGTTCCGAGGGGTGCTGCCAGCATGTGACGCTCTTCCTAAAGACTTGGATGAAAAATCTGAATGCGATATATGATCATCTTCCTCTTTAGATGTGTTAGGAGGAGTAGGCTCCCGCTCTCTATTCCTCGAGGATCTTCACTGATTCTGTGTATTCCTCTTCTTTTTCTTGTTCAGAAGTTGTTCCATCATTCCCTTCAAGGAGTTGATAGTTGCTTGCTGCTCCTTGACTCTTCTGATAATGTCCTCAAAGTCGTCCGCCATGTGCACCTTTACGTGCTTGCCATAAGCTGAACTTGAGGTCTGAGATGTTGCCGTCATTAAGCATGCCTCATCCTCATTGTCATAGATAGGTGAAAAGTAGGCATAATCAAATGGGACGGTCGCCATGTTTAAGTACAGGTGTGTAGGTAGACACCCTCACTTTCAATGGAGAGGTATTTGAATCCCGAGGAAAAGTTCAGATCTGGTGAATCCGAATACTTGGCTTTCCCTTTCTTCGATATGTTAACCATAGCAGTCGAGAGTTCCAAATCATTAGTAGCATGTCTCCTTCGGCGATTGCGTCTCCGGCAAGGAAGTCTTGACTCCAGAGGCTACTGAGAAAGCCTTTCGAACATCGAAGGTTTCGGTGCCTCAGTACACTAGCAATTAGTAAGCACTACTTTGATGAGCCTCTCACAGTGGTACTGAGAATTTGCCTCATGAATAGTGTGCTTGCGAGTTAGATGATCCCTGAGAACCCCTTATGGGTTGATGGTGGCAACCCCCGGTGTCAGAAGAACCAAACACATAATCATGCGAAGAAGGTTTGAAAGAAGAATTGTGGGAACACTTGAAAAATTCTTCAAGTGTTGAATTCAGGCTAGCCTACCTTGATAGGTGAGGTCTCATGTTCTAGCGAGCTTCAGCCTTCTGGCGAGCTCCTGTTACTTGTTTATTCAGGCGAGGTCCGCCTGTTTGACTGGTCTTTGCTTTGCCTTTTTGGCCAAGGCATGCTTTTAGGCGGGCCTGCTGGGGTTCACCTATATGGTGGCTTCTATTTGTGATGCGAAGCTCGCCTGATGTGCAGAGCTTGCTTACTTAAGGGTGCAGCTCTCCTAAATCATGGAGCTCACCTGATTTAGGCAGCTCACCCGATTTATGTAGTCCTCCAGCTCTAGAAGAGCGGATTGAAAGGCGAAGCCCGCCTGATATGTGGGGCTCGCCTGATTTGCTAAGTTTGCCTAAATAGGAAACTTTGCTCATGGAGTGAGGCTCACCTGTATTGACAGGCTCGCCAAAAACTCCAAGTTTGCCTGTTCAGAAAACTTGACCAATGGGGCGAAGCCCGCCGAGTAGGGGGGCTCGCCTTCTTGGCTTAGTTCGCCAGAACTAAGAACTTTACGCTGTCGCTTGGCTTTTCTCAGGCCTGAATAGTAACTCAGGCCATCACATGAGATGAGGGCTTGTGCTTCTTAGCGGGAAAGAGCCTGTCGTCGCCGCCGTTGGGCTTTTTTGGAGAGAGGAGCATTCATGATGACAACGAAAGCGTGGTCTGCATCGATACAAATAGTTGTCTCCTCTTGCGTAGGGGGCTACGTGGATTTCTTGGCAACCTAATGAGCTATCCCATGGCTAGTCTTCTTGGCCTTTGGCTCGGCCTTAATAGCTTGGAAGAGATAGAACCCCCTGATGTTGCTCGGGTAAAGCTCTTGGGCATGGCTTCCTCGACCACTTGGGGATGGGCCACATGCACAACTCTGCGGTATCAGCGAGAAGCTTTACCACTAGAGGAGGAAGAAGATAAGTACTCTTCGTATTTAGCTTGGTCGAACTTAATCACAAGAGACTCGACTGTCGGCCCTTCCGCAACTTCGTCAAATTGCACAACTATCATTTCGGCTGAAGAAATAGATACTCCCACTATGGTCGCCATCTTTTGTAAGGTGGGTAAAATTGATTCCTTCCAAAAGGGGGGAAGATTTTTATCAATAAGAATGGCTTATTACGAATCGAGAAATCAAAATTACAACAGAAGCGATGAGAATGCTATTCTTGTTTAACGTGGGTTCTTCGATAGCAATAGGATGTCTCCCTCGAATGCTTGTGTCGAGTTTACTTCCCTCGGATGATCCGATCAAAATTATGGTTGAGCTTCAGTACGCAGTAGAAGCTCTTGTGTGATTAAGTTCGATTATACTCGAGCTTGATGAGTATTAAGGCCGGAAGCTTAGAGAGGGCTACAATGCAAGAGTTTGCAATGAGCTAATGAGTCTCAAATCTGAGAGTTCAGATTGAGTCTACTTTAACAATCTAAGCAAAAATCTAGGATGGTCCTACCAAGCAAGCCAATGAAGATCTCTGTTTGAAGAGCCTTGAGGGAGCCAATTAGCTAGTCTCCTAAAAAAAGAAGTCAAGAGCCTTAAGGGAAAGTCTCCAAATGATCCAGCCTCTAGTTAAAGAGTCATGAAAATGCCAAGCTTCTCAACTAATTTGTTAGCTGAACCCCTTTCACGTTGGCAAAGGGGTCTTATAAATAAACAAGGGATGGCATGGACCATCCCTTGATTTATGAGATGTGACCACTAATAGGAGTAAGTAGTATACCCCCCTATAGGTATGGGATATGACCACTGTGTTGGGTCCTTTTGTTTTGATGATGATTAACAAATAATTTATAGCTAATGTTGTTTGTCTATTATTTGTATTTTTTATTTATTCTAGGTAAATAATAAGTTAGAGATTGGATGGAATTGCACTTCAACGATCATATCCAATGGAGGTTGGCGGAATATCGGAGTGAAGCAATGCAATTCAAGTTGAAGATCCAAGGTCAAGCTTCATCCGTAAGTTTACCAAGTCGTGCTCATTGAAGACCTTCATCAAGCTTGGTTAATTAGTTTAGAAGATTATATTATGTGTGTTGGTACTTTAAGCTCAATCATATATACACATACACGTTTTGGTTTTGCATATATATAGTTATATATATACATATATGTTTTGGTTTAGTTTTGTAGATATGAAACAAATATATATTCATATACACATTCATATGTTTCATATTCTATTATATTTGGAAATATATTGTGTTTTTGGATTATAGACCCTAAAACAATAGTTCATACATTTTATCAAGTCTATAAAGCCATACAAGAGTTTTCAAAACATGGTTTAGTCAAAATGACAAAACAAGTGTTGTTTTATTTTCATGTTTTAGACTGTTTGGACTATATTATCATGTTTATAATCATTTTCCAAAGTTTTATATTTTTCTAATTTTATTTGTTATTTTTAAAAGAGGTTTGAAAATCAGATTTTTGTTTCAAAATAGGCTAATAACATGTTATCAATCGACTGGTAAGTCGACTAATGACATCAGTTGACTGATGTATCAACAGAAGAAATTGCCTGGAACGTTAAAAAGTTTATGTTTTATTTTGGTCGACTGACTAGTCGACTGATGATCCATCAGTCGACTGATAAGGTCATCAGTCGACTGATGACCTAGAAAATGCCTCTAACGGTCATCTCATCAGTCGACTAATAAAAACCGTCAGTCGACTGATAAAAACCTTCAGTCGACTGAGGCTGTAACAGCTAGTTTTTTCCAGCCTGTTCTAGTTTTGGGTTTTTGGTCTTTTTTGCTTTGATTTTTTTGTGTCTTGGGGTCTCTATAAATACCCCTCATACCTCAGACCAAAAACAACCAAGAGAATGTTTTAAGAAAGTTTAACAAGGGTTTAAAGTTTGTTTAGTGTTTACAAGTTTTGTTTGTGAAGATAATTTCATAAGAGCAACTGGAGATCATCTATTGGTGTTTGAGCATTTACTCTTCTCCCTCTCTCTTGTTATCTATAGAGAAGTTTTTCTAAACTCTTATCTAGCTATTTATTTGTTTGTTTTTTATTTCCTTAAACCAAGATTTATTTGAGTTTAGTTTGTTTTATTAAATTTCACTGTTACACACCCCCACTTGAGCTTTTAGTATTTACATACATAGTATAATTGGGGTTGTGAGAGATTGTAACTTTGAGTTGTGCTTAATTGAGTTCTCACCTTGTTTAGAGAATAATCATTTGTATTGTGAGCTATAATTGTGAGGTTAACTTTGTAATACACTAGTACACCAAGAGGAGTGTGTGGTGAGAGACGGGGTCATCCCAAGAGGAGTGGGGTAGGTAGTAATCACTAAAGAGAGGTTGTAATTCCTAACACTTGAGGGAGACATGGGCTAGAGACCAACACTTGAGGTGGTAGTTAGTGTAGATACATTGTGAGATTGTGAACGTTGATCGGTGAGCATTGAAAACCAATATTGTATGATGTAAATGTTTTCAGGTGATCGTTGAAAACCTGGTGTGATAGTGGATTTCTCCCCGGGAGTGGGGAGCGGACACATAGAACAGAAGGTCTGAACTCCGTGATCATGTGTTTGCATTGTTTATATTGTCTTATCACAATTGTATCTTTTGTTTATCTTGTTTCACCCTTGTTTATATTGCTTATCCTTGCAAATAACTCATTACATATATTATTTGCTAGGATAACTTATCAATTAGTTTTAATCGACATTAAATCGGATTAGATTAGCATAAACCATATTCACCCCACCCCCCCCTCTAGGATTCTTTCCTAGTGGCATTAGGGTGCTTTCACACTATAGGAGTGATGAGAGTCATGTCTTATTACCCACGACGTGGGAAATAGGTGGGCCTACTCCCACAAGCAAGCAGCTGCTTGCAATATTTAGACGAGGTTGACAGGCTTGCAAGTGAGCTTGGGAGCTGCGTGAATGTTTAGGCGAGCTTGTAGAGAATAGTGAATAGGCGGGGTCGGCTGGCGAGCCCCTCGTGTAAAACCCTAGAAATTTTTGGGTTAATGATTAATAAATTGAAATAGTATGTGATTAATTATAATAAGTGGATATTTATTGAGATAAATATCATTAAATAGTGTATGAGTACACTAACAAGTATTTTGAGTATAAACAAGTCAGTGAATGAGAAAGAAACGAGTCGAAACATGCACAATGGCCAAAAGAATAAAAATCTGAGAAAACTGGAAATTTCCAGCCCGATCGATCGTTGTAGTCGACCGCCGTCTGGTCGACCATGAAACCTGAACATTGCTTATCTTGTTTTCACTTGGTTTCGGATATTTACGGCTCATATTCATTTTCTCTGCTACATATATCATATATTCACGAGTTCTCGATATTCTTAAAACCCTAACAGCCACCAAACTCTCCTGTAAACCACTTTTTTATTTTTGAGAAAGATTAAAGGATTTTTGGAGCGGGATTTTGGGTTATTTTGAGTTTGTGATTTAGATATCTGCTTTGGAAATTTATCTTCGACATTTTAAATCAAGTCTCTGGCGAGTTTCCATCTTTGCTAACCCCTCTCCTCTATTTTAAAGAAATTTAAATGAGTTTCTAATGATTTTTATAGAGCCAAATTGACTAATTTGTGTATAAAAATCAAATCTTTTATATTATATGTGTAAAGACTATGTCTTTTCATGTTTAAAATATTAAGAACAAAATTACAGAAGTGTTTGAAGATCTGAAAGTAATTAATAACGTTGTTTAATTGAGTTTTGATGATTTGTTCTTCGTTTTGATGTCTCTTGCAAGTTTAAGAGTTTAATTATGATTTATTATGCAAATTATTATATTTTACATGTTTGATATTTCCCAGAGATGTAAATCTACTATTTACAATGTTCTACACAGTACAGTCACAAAAACCTGCACAAAACAGAATAGGTTTCTATTCGAGTGTCGGTCGATCACGTGCCAGGCAGAGGCCAGGGTAGCCTCTGAAACATGATACAGTCAACTACCATTATATTGCAGTCAACCGCTAGACTGATAATTGGCCAGTGCATGTTTTCTTCCCTGATTTCTAATTTCCATGGATTTTCTCTATCTTCTTATATTGCATAACAATCCTTATGAGTTGTTTGACACCTGAGGTATTGGTGAACACCAGATATTAATACGCACACCGAGATATGTGCACATACACTTAGTTTATGATATATTGACATGCATTACCGAGATACTTGACACACGTTGAGTTGATGAAAGTGAATTAACAAATGATAAAGTATTGCTCATTAGTTATGAATGCTCAATGTGGTTGTTTATCCCGTAATGAGACCTCGGTTGTACCACACTAGGAGTGTTTGGTTTTTTCCCGTAATGAGACCTTGGTGGTACCAAATACTCGAAGACGGTCGGTGTATTTTTCTGGGTTAGGCTGATGCGTCTATTCTCCATTGTACAATCATCTGGAAGCATATCCGAAATAGGGAGATAAAACTTATTGCCGTAGAACGATTGAGTAAGAAAGTTGAACCCACATGTTATTATGTGAACCTTATAAGAGTGTCGTTATTTCATGTAGCTGGAATAGGGAGATAAAAACTATTGCCGTAGAGCGATTAAGAACCTTACAAGAGTATCACTATTGGAAAAAGAGATGCATACATACAGTTATAGTATGATTCCATGTAGTTTACCCATAAGTAGGGTATACATTGGATATATGACATACATGACATTGTATTTTGTAATGTTTGAGATGGATAATATTTCCTTATGATGGTGCCAGCTACCTGAGGGTAGTCTGAGATTGTAACAATTTGTTTCATTATGATTGAGGGTAGAAGTTGTTATATTTTTGTTTGTGACAATTATTTATATATAGGTTTGAAGTTTATAGTGAGTGATTCATAGCTCGAAATATATGGTATATACAAGAGGGTGTCCTTATTTGGATTATTTCGCTCGATGTACCAGTCTTAAGTTGTAGATTTCTAGTTTCTAATTTCACTTTCATTTTTATTCTTAGTTGAGATTGATATTTAGTGATTCATAATTTGGGATACGAGGTATATACATGAGAGTTTCCTTATTTGGATTATTTCGCTCGATGTACCCATTCTCGTATTATGAATCTCTAAATACCAATTTCCGTTTAGTGTAGTATTGATGATTTTATAATTATATGTACTAACTAGTATTTTCTCATATACTACTACTCCTTCCCCTTGGGGGCGGTAGATATGATCTCGCTAGCGCTTGACGCTCGTTGTTTCTCCTCTTCTCAGGCGATGAGTCAAGCGTACGAAGTGTCGCAGGGTTGATGGAGTCCCATCTTAGCACCCATCTTATTAATTTTATTAGTAGATATTTATAGAACTCCACAGTAGTTGTTCATTTCAGACTCTAGAGATTGTATTTTCATTTTGTATAGATAGTGTACCTTAGAGAGATTTTCTTTTGACTCTTGATTATGAGACTTGGTGCATTTATTATAGATCAGAGATTTTCTTATACTAAGTAAGTTGGGCTCATGTGTTGATCATTCTCATACTTCTTCTGTGCATATTCTATTCTTGTACGATTTCCATTATTTGTTTGTTTCGTACCTTCACCTATTTGTTGACTCTACTAGAGAGATAGTAACTGTGATGGTGAAATATGTCGTAGCATAGTGTTGGTGCTTGGCGGGTTTGACAATCCGGGTTTCACCTTGGACTACAGCCTCATGTGAACCTAAGGACGTCACAGTTAGTATCAGAGCTCTAGTTCTAGTATCCTTAGGATCATCTATGTATCAGATTATGGAGCTAGGATAGGATTCCCTAGGAATCATGTATAGAGTCCGATAGAAATTCCTAGTATGAGTGAGGATGTATTATATTATATGTATATGCAAAAATTACCAAATTTTTTATTATGAACTATTTGCTTTGAAACAGTAAGCATTCTATGAGTGATAAGTGATACTATCTTCTTATTAGTATACATTTTATTTTTGTACTTAGAATCTCATTTACTATGTTTATAAGCTCTATTTTGAAAATTGTAGATGTCAGGATGAGCAGAGCAAGCTGATTAAGAGCATGAGCTGCAACAGGCTCCACGATATTTAATCGATATCTTAGCATCATTTACAGCTAGAATAGTAGCCTTAGAATAGCATTTGAACAACCAGATGATGCTAGCAACACCGTCATATGAAATTCCTTCACCAATTACACCAGCTGAGTCTATTATAAAGGTGTCATCAGAAGTTGTGCCAACCCCAACTACCATTGAAGCTACAAGAAAAGAAGAGAGCCCTAAGATAGGAGAAACCATAGATAAGGGCAAGAACATGAGGACATTCGCAGGACCAGAAGGGAGTCAGCTAGACAATCAGAAGTAACAGAATAATACCAGTCCAAGGGGATGACCGAATCAAACAACGCTAAAGCAATGCAGGTTTTTGGGATTTTGTTATAACTGTAACAAATTTAGCCATAGAGCCATAGAGTATCGTGGTGAATCAATGAGAGGCCAGCAAAGCAAGAGTCATAACTCACAAAAGGTATAGAGAGAGCGGAAACACCATAAAATGCAAGATGAATGTTATAAATGCCACAAGATTAGACATAGAGCAAGAGATTATCACAAATCATCAGTAGGAGGTCAAAAGGAAAGAGACCAGAATCAGCAACCGTAGAAGCGCGGGCATGGCCAACAACAAAGAATTGAATCACCTCTGCTGACTTCGAGAATTGAAGATCGGATGCATGCAAATCAGGAGCTACCTCCGAGTCAGGGAGATGCACATGCTACAGAGCCTTTAGTGCAACAGAACATAATGAGCAACCAAGTTTTTAAGATATATTATGTGATCTTGATATGAGCAGGGTCGTAGTGGAAGGTATGTTCTCAATGAACTCCTTCCAAATTCGTATCTTTTGGGAACTTCACAATATGCTATCATGGATAGCCTTCGGTTAGTTACACATTCTCTAGACAATCCTTTTTTAGTCTTCTTTCCTTTTGGAGAGGCAACCCTCCTAGAGAGTATTTGTAGGAGATGCATTATCAGCTTAGATGAGTCTAAGTTCATTGTTAGTTTATCCATTTTGCATACATATTCGAGCTTGATGTGATGTTTTGATATGGATTAATTATTTTCCTACCATGTTAGTATTGACTGTTGGTGAAGACAGTCATTTTGTGAGTATTCGATAGATTTGTATGGTTTGTAGCAACACCATAGGTTAACTAGAATGCGGAGTTATTTCTGGCATACATCGAGGAGGTGATGAGACGGGATCAGAGTGCAGATTTGAGTGAGACATGAGTGGTCTCAGAGTATCATGATGTCTTGCAGGACATACCAGGTTTGCCTCCAGTGAGAGAGGTCGAGTTTTACATTGAGTTGTAGTTAGGCACCGCACCGATACCCCGAGCACCTTATCATATGACACCTGTTGAAATGAGGAAGCTTTAGACCGAGCTAGATATCGACTATAGAGGATTTATAACATTGATCGGTAGAGCACAGTTGAGCGTAGCTTCATGAAGATTGATCTTCATTCCAGTTATTTTTTGTTGTGGATTAAGGAGATGGATATCCCTAAGTTCACCTTTCTGACTCAATATGAGTCTTTCGAGTTTCTTGTTATGCCGTTTGGGCTGACCATTGCACCCACAGTATTCATGAAATTAATGAATCAAGTTTTCTATCCATACTTTGACCAGTTCGTGATAGTATTCATTGACAATATTCTTATTTATCCGAGATCAGAGGTCGAGTAGGAACAACACCTATGGTTGACTTTGTGGCTTTGCTGGAGCACCAACTATATGTTACATTCGACAAGCGTGAATTTTTGTTACCTAATATCAGAATTTTGGATCATAGTATCAGACGGGAGGGCATCGCAGTAAATCCAACTAAGCTAAAGACCATATTATAAATTCATAGCTTCTTAGGTTTGACTGGCCATTATAAGAAATTACTTTAAGATTTCTCAAAGATTTTGACATCACTTAAACGCCTTAAAAAGAAAGGTGTACAGTTATTCGAAGCACAGAGTGTCAGAAAACATTTGGGATTTGAAGGTTAAATTTATTACAGCACCATTGTTGGTTATTTTGAGCAGTGATAAGATTTTCAAGTTGTTTACACGAAAGAGTAGTTATTGGGTCCTAGAGGTGTTTTGACACCGACCCAGGGAGTAATGACTTATATTTTAAGGCAATTAAGGACTCATGAGTAAAATTATCCCACCCATGATTTAAAGTTAACAGCAGTGGTATTCGCATTGAAGAAGTAAAATTATCATTTGTATGGAGTACAATCGAAGCTATATACGAATTATCAGAGTTTGGAAGTACTTTTATCCGAAAAGAAGTATAACCAGAGGCAGCAACAAAGAGTTGAGTTTATTAAAGATTACGAGTTTGCAATTTAGTATCAATTAGGGAAAGACAAGTGTTGTAGAGAAACATTGAGAAGGAAGCATCATTGAGAGATTACAGTTTTGTAATGTTTATTGTATTGAGAACTTTACACTCTCAGCCAAAATTGGCTTTAGGCAGGAGATTAGCAAAAATAGCATTCTCTTAGGAGCTTTATCAGTGAAGTCATCTTGGAGTTATGGAAAGATCAATACTCAGTTAAGAGATTCTTGGATTAAAAATCCAAAAAGGGGAACTTCTATAGATATTAAAGAAAAATGAACCATCAAAACCGACGGGGGTTTCCGAAATAAGGGTCGACTGGTGATGTCGGGTTATCCAGAACTTAAGAAGGATTTATCGGATAAGGTATATTGCACTAAGTATATAGTACATCTAGACACATCAGAAATATACAAAGACTTGAAAGGACGTGTTAACGGAGTGGCGTGCGTAAGGAGATTTTGAAGTATGTAGCTAAATGTTCTACCTACCAATAAGTTAAGGCAATACGTCAGAGACCAGCTGGAACCCTACAACCTTTACCTATTCCGGAGTGGAAGTGGACAGATATTTCTATGAATTTTATTGAAAGGATGTCAAGATCAAAGAAAGAAAAAGGATCTATTTGGATGATAGTTGATTGGTTGATGAAACCAGTGCATTTCTTACCCTTGAAAATGCCTTATACAGTGGAAATGTATGCAAAGATAATTATTTAGGAAATTGTGAGATTTCATAAAGTTCTAAAGATGATTGTATCAAACTAAGGATTAGTGTTTACTTTACACTTTTGGAGAATATATTACAAGCATGTGATATGGATTACTAGAACAAACAAGATGACCACAACCCCATTGATGGAATTCATTTATAACAACAGTTATTTAATGGCTATTACACCGTGTAGGCAATAAAAATTGCCTTAATCCCTGCACAGCAACTTGGAGCAGGCAAAAGAGCTTAAGGGTCCATCTGTAGGAAGTAGGGGTGCTAAACCGTATCCGTATCCAAGAAAATATCCGTAACCGTATCCGTTAGGATACGGATATGGTTACTCAAATCTATAACCGATAGGATATGGTTATGGATATGGTTTTATAGTTAAATATCCGTATTCGTATCCGAAATATCCGAATACATATTAGTCATACTCTTACGATAGTTTCAATTCTTAGATTATGAATTTGTGGTTAATTTTGATGATCAAGATGTCTAGTCTTAACTTTTTAGATATAATGAACATTTAAACGAACTCTTTTGTATCACATGAACTATGTTTTTCTCAATACTATCTAGCTTTCTCATATCCGTTTTGTATCCACATACATATCTGCTTATATATCCGCATGTATATCCGTAACCGTATCCGATTTTAGCGGATATGGATATGAATTTTCCTTACCGAGGTATATCTGTATCCATAACCGTATCCGAGATGAGTAAGAGGATATGGATATGATAGGCATCATATCCGAGCTGTATCCGGACCGAATGCACTCCTAGTGGGAAGACAAGACGACTCCCTTAGGGTCTAGCCGACTCCCCTAGGGTCCAGACAACTTAGTCCATAGCCCAGTCGACTCCCCTAGGGTCCAGCCGACTCAGCCCTCCCTCGTCGACTCACATAACCAAGACCCCTTCGTCGACTCTAAGGGCGGCCTTAGTCGACTCCTCTTCCCGGAGTCAACTCCTCAAGAGCCCTTTATCGACTCGAAGGGCGGTTTCAGTCAGCACTTCGAAGATCTAAGTGGACGAAACCCCATGTGCCGACTCACCCTTGCCTCGAAGACCTCAGGACAAGACCAAAGAGCCGAGACCCCTCATGTCAACTCGAAGGGTGACCTCATGGACTCAAATGTGGCCGAGACCTCTCATGTTGACTAGAAGGGTGATCTCGTTGACTCAAATGTGGCCGAGACCTCTCATGTCGACTCAAAGGGTGACCTCAGCCGCCTCAAAGTTAAGGACCATAAGACTAAGGGGACGAGACTCCCTATGTCAACTCGCCCTCACCTTGAAGATTTTGTGATGAGACCCCAACCCAAGATGGTTTAGTCGAGTCGAAAGTTAGCCTTAGTCGACTCCTCTTCCCGGAGTCGACTCCTCTTCCCGGAGTCGACTCGCCAAAAGCCTCTTTACTTCGAAGACCAAGACTCTTCATGTTGACTCAAAGAGCGATGTCAGTCTACCCCACGAGATGACACCCCCCTCCCCCGTGTCGACACGAAGAGTAGACTCGGTCGGCCCAGAGTCAAGTACCACTAGCTCACCAGCATGTGTTTGTCCCCCCCCCCCCCCCCCCCGCCTCGAAGACGAGATGACTCGACCTAGACGACTCGCCGACCCTTCCCTTTTTAGCCGACTCACCAGCACGAGTCGGACTCGCCTGACAACTTGAAGATAACCTGCAGACCCAAGCACCAGCTCGCCTGAATGCCTAGTCAAGCTCACTTGTCAGTTGCCCACTTGGAGTATGGGAAAAGTCACATCAACGGTCACATCCCATAGCTAAAGAGCATGGCGTTCCTCACCTAGGCTAGGCATGGCCAGAACTCTCCTAATAGCTATTGATGACTACAAGAATAGGGCAGCTGGTAGGACCCCCTAGGTAGTCACGTCCCATAGCTAGGAAGGCATGGCCTACTAGTGGTCAAATCCCACAAATCAATGGATGGCACATGCCATCCCTTGCCTATTTAAAGCCAACTTTAGCCAACATGAAAGGGGTTGATTGATTGCCTAGTTTTGGTTGGCTAATCATCCCACTTCCAAAGGTTGAACCTTGACTCATTTGCTAAAGGCTCCCTCATTTGCTAAAGTCTCCCTCATTTGCTCAGCTTAAAGATTGCAGAGACTTAATTTTCTTTAGCTTTCTCATTTGCTGCTTGGTTTTGACTTGCTTGCTTGCTTGCTAAAACTTTCTTCCAAGCAGTCGGCCTTGACATTCAAGCGGGTAGATTTGAACTTACCTAACTGCAACTTCGATCGGATCGTCCAAGGGAAGCAAACTCGGTGGGAACAGCAAGGGAGGTGTCCTACCGTTGCCAACGAACCCACGTTTAACAAGGAGGGTCATTCCGTTCTCCTCTGTTGTAAATTGATCATTTGTTTGTAATAAGCTAATCTTATAAATACAAACGACCCCTCAAACGGGAAGTCAATTTTACTCCCGATAGAAGATGGCGACCACACTGGGAGTAACCGTTTCTTCAACCGAAATGGTGGTGGCACAGTTCAACAAAATTACAACGGGGATAACTGTTGAGTCCCTCATGATCTTCATCCTCTTCTGACGGTAATGCGTCTCGCAAGTGCTACTGAGTTGCGCATGTGGCCCAGCCCCAAGTGGCCAAGGCAACCACACCGGAGAACTCCGCCCGAGCAAGCACAGGGGGTTCTATCTCCCCCAAGCCCATCACGGTCGAGCCGAAGGCAAAGGATGAAAGTGTGGATAGAGTTGCGCATGTGGCCTAGCCCCAAGTAGCCGAGGAAACCACACCGGAGAACTCCACCCGAGCAAGTACAGGGGGTTCTATCTCCCCTAAGCCCATCACGGCCGAGCCTGAGGCAAATGATGCAAGTTCAGGGGCTGCTTGATGGATCATTGAACGATCCTCACAGACCCACATGCAAGAGGAGACGTCAATTCATGTCGGCGTGTACCATGCCTTCACCGTAAATAAGAACGCTCCTCTCTACAAAAGAGCCGAGGCAACCACGCCGAAGAACTCTGCCCGAGAAAGCACAAGGGGGTCCTATCTCCCCCAAACTAGCCAAAGGCTGAATCGATGGCTAACCAAGAAGTCCAATCGATGGACCACCAAGCAAGCCAGTCGATGGCCGACCAGGCAAGTGAGTCAATGGCCGACCAAGCTAGCCAGCCGACGGCTAACCGAGCAGGCTAGTCAATGGCCCATCAAGAAAGCCAGTTGACAGCCCACCAAGCAAGCCAGTCGATGGCCCATCAAGCCACCCAGTCGATGGCCGACCAAGTAGGCCAATTGATGGCCTACCAAACAAGCTAGTCAATGGCCAACTAGGCAAGCCAGTCGACGGCCGACAAAGCTAGCCAGCCGACGGCCAACCAGGCAGGCCAGTCGATAGCCCATCAAGACAGCCAGCCGATAGCCCACCAAGCAAGCCAGTCGACAACCCACCAAGCCAGCTAGCCGATGACCAACAAGGCAAACAGCCAGCCGACGGTCGACTAAGCTAGCCAGCCGATGGCCAACCAGGTAGGCCATTCGACGGCCCATCAAGCAAGCCAGTCGATGACCGACTAAGCCAGCCAATCGATGGCTAACCAGGCAGACCAATCAACTGTCCACTAGACAAGCCAACTTGCGACCGACCAAGCAAGCTAGCAAACCGCTCGATGGGTTCCCAAGTAGCCCGCATAGTTCCCCATGCAAGCGGAGATGATAATTCATGTCAATGCAGACCATGCCTTTGCCGTCAACCTGAACGTTCCCCTCTCCAAAAGATCCAACCAATGGTGACGATAAGTTCTCACTCACCAAAAGGCCCAGGTCCCCAAATCAGGCAAGGTGAGCAAATTAGGAGAGCCCCCCAATTTGGGCGGGCTTCGCTTTATGAGCCATGTTCGTAACTCATGCGAGCCTACCTATTCAGGCGGGCTCCCCTTTAGTAGTAGAGTTCCCTATCTGGACAGACTCCGCTCTTCAGGTGAGCTTCCCAAATCAACAGGGGTGGCCATTCCGCTTGACTACACATGCCTAGCATCCGTCTCTGATGATGACGATGATGATTGCTCGGTAGTGGCGACGTCTCAAACCTCAAGCTCAGTTCAGGGCGAGCACGCAAATGTGCACATGACCGACATCCCTGATGAGATATCCAGGAGACTCGACGAGCAACAAGCCACCATCAAATCCCTAAAGGAGATGTTGGAACAGCTTCTGAATGAGAAGAGGAAGAAAAAATAGAGGTCTTTGTGGGCTTCGTGTAAATCCTCGAAGTACAAAGAGAGGGTGCCTACTCATTCTCACTCCTCATCCAAGTCATCTGGACGAGCATCACCTTCGGGGCATAAACCAAGGGACAAAAGGCTCGACGAGTTCCATAATCAACTTAACGTGTTGAAGCTCCAGAAGAACATGAACAAGCTGGGGTTGTCAGATCGTATCCGATCGAATGGGATACAGTCTCCTACCCGGTGAAGTTTCAGCCACTTGACCTCCTACAGTTCAACGGCAAGGGTTCTCCTACCTAACATATTTACTACTTCCAGGCACAAACTGAACATAGTAGGGAATGATCCTATTATGACTTGATTGTTCATTGGTACCCTCAAGGGGGTCACTTTTGAATGGTTCTGTAGATTGGAGCATGGATCCATCACTTGTTGGAAGGACATGGAAAGGCTCTTCATGGCCAGATTCTTCGACGATGACAAAGAAGTATCCGTGATCACACTGCTAGCTTTAAAGTAGAAGAAGACAGAGCCTGTAAGCAACTTTGTTAAGAGGTTCATGAACCAATCGCTACATACATGTGATCAAGTTTCTGAGGCCACTCTCATTCAGATGTGTCGGAATAATCTCTCCATCGACATCCTATCTAATATGGGCACAGTCATAGCTTGCTCGTGGAAAGACTTAATCCACCATGAAGAACAAGTCAAGAGCATGCTCAATCGTATGGATGCTGAAAAGCCATATGAATTTTGAGGAGGTGACGACCAAGATACATTAGTGATGGAAACCACCTCCTCATCTAAACCCTCTTTATAACAATGGGGCAATGCTTCGAAGAACAAGAAGCCCACGATAGCATCAGCCGAGTTCGCCAACTCGGACCCAAACTATGGGGCCGACTGTGAAGACTTGGCTACTACTGACCGAAGATGACCGGTGACGCTTAAATGAATAAATCATCGGGGAACCTACAGTCGATGCAACTTCATTACCCATTCATGGTGAAGACGTTCTACTCGAATGGGTAATGTGTTGGCAGAAGATTTCATCCTTACATCTCTGACCTGGTCAAACCTTCCTATAGTTAGGACTAAAGCCAAACTATCAAGTTAAGTGCCACCTCTGATAGTCATGTCTCCATCGGTCTCATTCAACTAGACGATGGATCTTATAAAACTATCAAGTTAACTATTACCTCTGATTGTCTCCTAAATTTCCCCCGTCGATCCTCTTCAACAGGATGACGAGTCCACTCCCACTGTCATGTTAACACTATATCTTTAATAAAAATCAACTTACCAATCCTCTTCAATAGGATGGTAGGTCCTCAAAGTCGATCCGACCACGACAATCCCTATCATGTTAATATCACACCTCTGACCAAAATCTACTTATCGACTCTCTTCATTAGAGCGATAGGTCCACAAAATCGCTCTAATCGTGACAAATCCTATCATGTTAACGATTACCTCTGACAGCCAACACCGTCGTTCCCACAAATGACGTTGTCCAATTAGTCGTCGCACTCATACATCCCTAAACAACTTGATCCTTTCCGAGCGTCCTAATATCCTTAGAACAATTGATGAGTAGTAGCCTACCATGTGATGGCTCCTATAACAATCAATCGTCACACTCATACGTCCCTGAATGATTTGATTCTCCTAACACCCCCTTCCCCCAAGGGCGTCGTTGTTTAATAATAGCCTACCAAGCAAAGTGTCTTTATCCAAATAGTAACCTACCATGTGATATGTCATTATTTTGAGTTTGTCTTTACCCCAAGAGAAGACAAATCAGGGTTCATCTTTGCCCCAAGTGAAGACAAGCTTCTCCTCAAGACTCCAATGGGTAAATGAGTATAAACCGTTCCCTACCTTTGACGGGAAGTTCCTAGAGGATATTACCCATAATATTCTTAAGGATAACCCGACAACCTCCCACTGGTGTATAAGGCTAAACTGCTCCTACCCTCCAAATGTTATACGAGGCTAAACTATTCCCTACCTTTGACAGGAAGTTCCTGGAGGATATTACCCATAATATTCTTAAGGATAACCCAACTGACTCCAACGGGTATATGAGTATAAAATATTTCCCCAACCTCTAACTGGTATATGAGGCTAAATTATTCTCTATCTTTGACGGGAAGTTTCTAGAGAATATTACCCTTAATATTCTTAAGGATAACTTGGCTGACTCCAACGGGTATACGAGTATAAACTGTTTCCCTAACCTCCAACTGGTATATGAGGGTAAACTATTCCCTACCTTTGACGGGAAGTTCTTGGAGGATAATTCCCATAATATTCTTAAGGATAACCCGGCCGACTCTAACGGGTATACAAGTATAAACTGTTTTTTACCTTTCACGGGAAGTTCCTGGAGGATATTACCCATGATATTCTTAAGGATAACCCGGTAGGCTCTAACGGGTATACGAGTATAACTGTTTCCTACCATTGACAGGCTGTTCCTGGAGGATATTACCCATAATATTCTTAAGGATAACCCGACAGACTCCAACGGGTATACGAGTATAAACTATTCCCTACCTTTGATAGGAGAATATTCTTAAGGATAACCCAACTAACTCGAACGGATATATGAGTACAAACTATTTCCTATCTTTGATGAGAAGTTCCTGTGGAATATTCTTAAGGATAACACAGCTTACTCCAACGGGTATACGAGTATAAATTGTTTCCCGAACCTCTAACTGGTATACGAGGCTAAATTGTTCCTTACCTTTGACGGGAAGTTCCTGGAGGAAACTCTTAAGGATAACCAGACAACCTCCAACTGGTACACGAGGCTAAATCGTTCCCTACCTTTGATGGAAAGTTCCTTGAGAAAACTCTTAAGGATAACCCAGCAACCTCTAACTGGTCCATAAGGCTAAACTGCTCCTTTCCTCTAACCGATGTATAAGGTGAAACTACTCCTTAAATCCAACTGGTGCACGAGGTTAAACTACTACCTTACTCCAACAAGTATGAGTATAAACTATTCCTTACCTTTGACGGGAAGTTCCTGGAGAATATTCTTAAGGATAACCCAGCAACCTCCAACTGGTATACGAGGCTACATTGTTCCCTACCTTTGACAGGAAGTTCCTGTAGAATATTCTTAAAGATAACCCGGCTGACTCTAACGAGTATACGAGTATAAACTGTTTCCTACTTTTAATGGGAAGTTCCTAAAGAATATTCTTAAGGATAACCTCCAACTGATATACAAGGCTAAATTGTTCTCTATCTTTGATGGAAAGTTCCTGGATAAAACTCTTAAGGATAACCCGACACCCTCCAACTAGTATACGAGGCTAAACTATTCTCTACTTTTGATGGGAAGTTCTAGGAAGATATTACCCATAATATTCTTAAGGATAACCCGACTGACTCCAACGGGTATACGAGTATAAATTGTTTCCCTAACCTCTAACTGGTATACGAGGCTAAACTATTCCCTACATTTAACGTGAAGTTCTTGGAGGATATTACCCATAATATTCTTAAGGATAACCCAGCTGAGTCCAACGGGTATACGAGTATAAACTATTTCCCAATTTCCAACTGGTATACAACGCTAAACTATTCCTTACCTTTGACGGGAAGTTCCTGGAGGATATTTCTTATAATATTTTTAAGGATAACATGACCGACTCCAATGGGTATACGAGTATAAATTGTTTCCTACCTTTGACGAGAAGTTCCTAGAGGATATTACCCATAATATTCTTAAGAATAACCCGGCAGACTCCAACGGGTATATGAGTATAAATTATTTCCTACCTTTGACGGGAAGTTCCTAGAGGATATTACCCATAATATTCTTAAGGATAACCCGGCAAACTCCAATAGGTATACACTGTTCCCTACCTTTGATGGGAAGTTCTTGTAGAATATTCTTAAGGATAACCTGGCTGACTCTAACGGGTATACGAGTATAAACTGTTTCCTACCTTTAACGGGAAGTTCCTAGAGAATATTCTTCAGGATAACCCGGCTTAGTCCAACGGGTATATGAGTATAAATTGTTTCCCAAACCTCCAACTGGTATACAAGGCTAAATTGTTCTCTACCTTTGATGGGAAGTTTCTAGAGAAAACTCTTAAGGATAACCCAGCAACCTCTAAGTGCTACACGAGGCTAAACTGTTCCCTACCTTTGATAGGAAGTTCCTGGAAAAACTCTTAAGGATAACCCAGCAACCTCCAACTGGTGTACGAGGCTAAACTGCTCCTTTCCTCTAACCAGTACACGAGGTATACGAGTATAAACTCCTGAATAGGGCCATGGTGAATAGGGTCTACACGAACGTGTTGTTGTCAGGACTAGGAGGCATTTTGATGCAGACTCAGAGAGTAGTTGCTTATATCTCATGGCAGTTGAGGACTCATGAGCAGAATTATCCCACTCATGACTTAGAATTGGTAACGGTGGTCTTCGCACTAAAAGTGTAGAGGCATTATTTTTACAGAGTTTAGTTCGAGTTATATACAGATCATCAGAGCCTAAAATACCTCTTTTCTCACAAGGAACTCAATCAGAGGCAGAGGAGATGGGTCGAGTTCATTAAAGACTATGAATTTACACTTCAGTATCACCCGGTAAAGCGAACGTCATAGCAGATGCTTTGAGCAGGAAGTGTCATCACAAACTTACAGCTTTGAGAAGCTTGTTGTACTGAGATCTTCTTACCCTCAGTCAATTTTATTTCAGACCAGAGGTTGGTGGAAGCAATAAATTTTTGGGAGTGTTAGCAGTACAGCCATCGTGGACTGATAGAGTGATCAGTTCCTAGTTAGAAGACTCTTGGATTCAAATCCAGAAGGGAGAAATTTCTAAAGAACCCAAGGCAGATTAGACCATCGGATCAAATGGAGGCCTTCGAATGAAAGGCCGACTAGTAGTGCTAGATAATTCGTAGTTAAAGAAGGATTTGTTTGATGAGGCACACCGTACTATATACATGGTACATCCATGTATAAACAAATGTATAAGGACTTGAAGAGACACTTTTAGTACATGCGTAGGGATGTTTCTGAATATGAATCTAAATATTTTACCTATCAGCGGGTGAAGGTAGAACATCAGAGACCCTTTGGTACCCTACAGCCCTTACCCATTCTCGAGTGAAAGTAGGCAGATATATTGATGGATTTCATTGTAGGATTGCTGAGGTCTAGCAAAGGAAATGATTACATCTGGGTGATTATCGATCTATTAACATAGTCGACGTACTTCTTACCAGTTAAGACAACTCATATTATAGAGATTTATACAAGAATTTTCATTCAGGAGATTGTAAGATTGCATAGAGTTCCAGAGATGATTGTATCAGATCGTGGCTCAGTATTCACTTCACATTTCTGGAAGAGCTTTCAGAATTCTTTCGGCAGCCAGCTAGCTTATAGCAGCATTTTCCACCAGCAAACAGATGGTCAGACAGAGAGAGTGAACCAAGTGTTGGAAGATTTGCTTCGGGCGTGTGTGATCGATTTCCAAGGCAGTTGGAAAAATCACTTATCATTGATTGAGTTTGCCTACAACAATAGTTATCAATCGACTATAGGTATGACTCCTTATGAGGCATTGTATGGAAGGCCCTATAGATCTTTGCTTTGTTGTGTAGAACCGGAGGATAGCTTATTGCTTGGGCTAGATCTTGTTAGATAGACTTCAGAGAAAATAGCGTTAATTCAGGAGCGAATTCTTACAGCCCAGGATCGGCGAAGAGTTATGCAGATCAGAGGCGATGACCCTTAGAATTTTAGGTTGGAGACTATGACTTGTTGAAGGTATCACCTATGAAAGGTATCAAATGATTTGGCAGATGAGGAAAGCTTGCCCTAAGATATATCGGTTCGTTCATAATTAAAGGTCATGTTGGAGCTATCTCGTACTGACTAGACCTTCCAGCATCGATGTCGGGTGTGCATGATATCTTTCATATCTCGATACTCAAGAAGCACTTACAAGACGAAGAATAGCAGAGAGTGTTTGATATCCCAAAATTAGAACTTCGGGCGGATTTAACTACAGTCAAAATTCTAGTCCATATTCTTGCCAGGGAGAACAAGAAATTTCAGAATAAGGTAATTCCATTAGTCAAAGTCTAGTGGAATAGGAAAGGGGCTTAGGAAGCTTCCTGGGAGCATAAAGAAGATATGCGACATGACTATCCACATATGTTCGAGCAGGTATAGTGTTAGTTATAATTTGTTGGTAATTATTTTATCTATATAGTGGCATTTACACTTCATGCTAGAATGTGTGTATTAACACTTAACACCTAATCATTCAGAACATATGGCATATACATAGGGGGTTCCTTGTTTGGATTTTTGCCCGACGTACTAGTTCTGTTTAATTAGAAGTTAAGTGGGAGTATTCATTCTAGATGTTAAGTGTAAACAATGCGTGTATGACACATACATTGTGATTTATAATAAATTGCTGAATTTCACGGACGAAATTATCTTTAAGGAGGGGTGAATATAAAATCTCAAAATTTTGAAAATATTATTGCAAATAATAATAGAGTTTTATTATGGTTGGTGATCGTTCTAGAATGAATGAGCGATGGATGGATCTGATTGTAATCAATTTGAGATCAATTATGTGTGTGTGTGTGTGTGTGTGTGTGTGTTGTGTGTAAATGTGCATCAATATATAAAACCTGTCGAGTTTGCTTTAGTGTTCGGGTCGGTTGACTAATCTTTATGGTCAGTTGATCGATCGGTACATGGAAATTTTTGCTTAGTTTCGGGTTGGGTCTATTTTGTATATATATATATACATATGTGTGTGTGTGTGTGTGTGTATACCCAACTTTCTCCTCTTTTCTTCTTCATCCCTCATGTTTGAGCAGCAGTCACCCTCCTCTCAAAACCCTATTTTTCTCAGTTCAAAATTTTTGGAGAATTTCGTGAAGCATAAATTGTGAGGAGGCTTAGGTCTACGATTTTTGTGAAGGAGGATCGAGTTCCTCGCATGTTTGACAGATCAAAATAAATTTAAAAGGCAAGTTCATCACTTCCCAAACCCATCCCCTTAGATTTTTGTTTTTAATGGTTTAAAACCTAATTTAATAAATAGATCTATGGATATGAACACTAAATGAAGAAAAAATATGATTCTTTTTGATGATTAGAACCATTAGTAATTGCTAATTGATGAACTGATTTAGGATTAGAATGCTAATTAATTAACTTAAATCTGATTAGTGATGTTTAGGGAGATTAACTCCCAAAAATTCATGTTTTCTTGACATATATTGCTTGGCCAAGCCCTCACTTTGTTAAGTACAAGATTTAAACATGTTTTCATAGCCCATGATGATGTTTCACGAGTTCTTTTTGAGAAAGTTGATTAACTTCATGAAAAACTACGTTTTTGTTCCAGTACTCGGGTCGGTCGACTGACTCTATAGATCAGTTGACCGATTTGACACTGAGGATTGTATGATTTTCTCTCTGCCAGGTCGACCAACTTATGTATCGATTGACCAATCGAGACTTTGTTGTTTGTACATGTTTGAGCATTTTTGTGCACGCTCGCGCTCGGTCGACTGATGGGCAATCAGTCGACTTATCAAGTGTCAGTCGACTGATCCCTAAGAGTGTGTGACCATAAGAGTACGTACTCTAATTTTTCTTATGATGATCTTCCATACATGTTTAGTCATGAATACAAAGAATGAGCCACCTGTCAATACACGTGCGTGACCATAAGAGTGCGTACTCTAATTTTTTGCGTAAGTCTAATGTTCCGCACATTTAGGGTTGGAGCACGCATTAGCCTTTGGAAGTGCGTAGTCTAATGTTTTGCGTTTAACATGATACCTGTCGATACATGTCGATATAGATGCATGACCATAAGAGTGCATAGTCTAATGTTCCGCACATTTAGGGTTTGAGCACGCATGAGCCTTTGGAAGTGAGTAGTCTAATATTTTGTGTTTAACACGATAGGGAATGAAGATTGATTTAGTTTACGGTAGTTTTTTATGCTTGAGTGCGTTAGTCCATGTACCACATGAGAATGCGGGCGACTACACTCTGAGTGCGTTAGTCCGTGTACCGCATGAGATTTTGCAGGTGACTACACTCCGTGATGCATCATTGTTTCAGTGGTTGACTACGCATGTCCATGCACCGCATGATATTGCGGGCGGACTGCACTCCGAGTGCGTTAGTTCACAAGCCACATGGTACTGAGGACGACTACACTCTATATCATTGGGACACATAGGACTTTAGCGAGCATTGATTATGGATATGGTCCAACATTGTGGCTTCCATATGTGACGGTTTATACTTTGATAAGTTTCTCATAGGATTGTATATTTGTTCCCATGCCACCTACTTGAGGGTAGTTGTATGCATCAAAAATTGCATATAAGTTCCCACACACAGCTCAAAATGAAGAGAAGGTGATGAACATTATTATCTGAGTCAAACGGGATTATCCATGCCATAAAAGAGCTAACGAGTGCACGAAGCAGGTCAATAAAGCGTATGAGTCAATATAATGATGAAATATGTAAAACGGCGGAACAAGACCAAACCAGAAAACCCCCTAGCAGTCGAGTCGCATCAAAATGACTCGGCCAAGGCTAGGTGGCTCGGCCAAGCAACCATAGAGTGGCTTGCGCCCAAAAGTACCCAAAACGTGTTTTCAATGGTTTTCTCGCGATTCTTTAATTATAAGGCCTCTCCAACTACTTTGATATCATCTCTAAACATAGTTAAGTGGTTATTAACTGAGGATAAGGTCAAATCATTAATTCCTATCCTAAAACACTGCATCTGAAGCCTATAAATACAAGCCTAGGGCCCCTATACACGGGGGATCTGAAACTAGAGGTGAGGTGTTGTCAAATTGGAGAGTGCAACATGAATTTCAGAGGAGGCCTAGCAGATCTTGGCGAACTCTAGCATAAAGAGGGAGTAATCTGAAGGATCTGAGGCTCGTTTTATCATTCCTTGATATCAGACTTTGTTTTGATCTCGACAAGAGTCGTAATCTCACTTGGTTGAGATTATCACTGTTAGGTCCTTTATTTTGATGATGATTTACAAACACCATTATTGGT
>BQKN01063675.1:72329-87956 GCA_022839385.1 Asparagus kiusianus
ATATATATATATATATATATATATATATATATATATATATAATACATCCTCACTCATACTAGTAATTCTTAGCGGACTGTATACATGATTCCTAGGAAACTCTATCCTAGCTCTACAATATGACACAGGGATAATCCTAAGGATATTGGAATCTAGAGCTCTAATCTGATACTAACTGTGATGCCCTAGGATTCACGTAAGGCTACAGTCCAAGGTGAAACCCGGATTGTCAAACCTGCCAAGCACCAACACCATGCTACAACACGTTTTACCATCACAGTTATCATCTCTCTAGTAGAGTCAACAAAAGGTGAAGGTAGAAAATAGGATAATAATAGAAATAGTACAAGACCAGATATGCACAGAAGTAGTATAAGAATAATTAATAAATGAGTCCAACTAAAATAGAATGAAAATATCTCTGAGTCAGAAATAAATCTCAACACAATAAATCAAATGTAATCTCACTAAGGCACTAAGCCTCTACAAAATAAAATATCAGTCTAGAGTATGAAAATAAATAACTAAATGTGGACTTCTGAGATAACTACAAATATAATAATATCTAGATGCAATCTAAGATGCAATCTCATTAACCTACGACTCTCCTTGCGCTGGACTCGTTGCCTAAAAGTGGAAAAAACAACGAGCGTCAAAGCGCTAGCGAGATCATCTCCACCGCTCCTAAGGGGAAGGGGTAGTAGTATATAAGAAAATAGAGTCAGTACATATTAGTATAAAATCATTCATATAACCCTAAATGGAGATTGATATTTAGAAATCCACAACACGAGAACTAGTACATCGAGCGAAATAATCCAAATAAGGAAACCCTCGTGTATATGTGAATCCCTAAATACCAACTTCCAACTCTATGAATGAAAATAGCACTCAAAAGAAATACTCCAAACCTTAACCATATAGAAACAATGTCACATCTCGAAGTACCCTTGAGTAGTGGCGTAAAAATAAGAGAATATCACCTAACTCATAATCACCATGGGTCATATCATGTATGCCATATATCAAAGGATGCACCCTACTCATGGGTAATCTAACATGGGAGCAAAACTATAACTATAAATATAATTATATATGTGTGAGCATCTCTATGTGTAAATAGCGATACTCTTGTAAGGTTCTTACTCAATCGCTCTGCAGCAATAGGTTTTATCTCCCTATTCCTCTACATGAACTAACTATACTTTTGTAAGGTTCACACATTTACATATGAGTTCAACTTCTTTACTCAATCATTCTATGGTAATAAGTTTTATCTTATGCTTCCAGATGATCGTATAACAGTGAATAGGCACATCAGTCCAACCCGAAAAACACACCGATCATCTTCGAGTATTTGGTACCACTATAGGCTATCTAGAAATCATAATAGATAGCTAAACTCTATCAAACTTCAATCAACATCTCGACAATGAAAGTTACAATCATACCACTTTCACATCAATAAAACAAAAGCTGCAATTGGAGGATTTTCACGTAGATCGAGAAAGGATATAATTCAATGACTTTCAGGACGACTGATGAAAGCTCTGATTCAATAGCCTTCACAATCAACCGTGAGAGTTATAATCTGATGACTGTCACATCCCAAATAGCTAAAGTAAAGATTACAAAATAACGGTCTTTGCAAACGCTCTAATAGAGGAGGTTACAAGTCAACAACCACTTTTAAACGTAGAGTTCACCTCTGCGTTCAATTTTCAAAACACATATGGCCCCTGAGTTTTCAATTTTCAGTAGACACTCAACTCTACGTCTCAAGCCTAAGACGTAGAGTTAGGGCCTAAAATTCCCATTTTGGCGTTTGACTCGTTCAAACCTGAGCTGAAGGGTTTCAAAACCATTTTCTCCACGATTTGAGGGAATCTCGCCCACTTACGAATGGATTAAGGGGTCAGTTAGACCCCTTATCTTCATATAAATCTCAATAAACTCAAACAGAGTTAAGGGCTGGCCTTTTGGATCGGATAAAATCATGAGGAGATCGGCTAGAGAGAACTTCTTTGCGACAAAGAGATCTTGAGGCATCCTTTAGCAACATCAAATCCACTTGGCTATTAACCAAATTTTCGGTTCAAACAACTCTTTTCACAGAGTTTAAAACTTGCTCTGAAGTTCATAAACTCATTAAGAGTTCTTTTCATACTTGCCACGCAAGTTTATTATTCTAGTAAAGGGAGACGTTCAGATAGTCAATGGAGAGCAAACTTGACGTGAGTATTCAAAGGAGGCACTTCATCGCCACCGTGAAAAACCCAGAATTAAACAAATGGAAGGAATTATATTGATCTTCTTCTCTTTTGTAATCAAAAATTAAAACTATAATCAGTTAGAGATTAAGAGTGTTGTAAACATTCTATTTCTAATCAGTGAGAAGGAATAAATCAAATTCAATTCTTTCGATTGTCTTCTTACAAATTTTTCACCAAACAAAAGATGGAAACTCCACTAGGGACAAACTTCTCTGATGATGAAGTGGTGGCGGAATCTAATGTTGACCTCGCTACAACAAGTGTTGAAACTCTCATTGTAGAGTTTGAGTAAGCCAAGTACGAGGAGGCCCTCTCCTTCGGATCTCTTAGCCCGGATCCTAGGTTAGATCCGAACGGTCACCAAGACCAAAGCTACATTCGTTGCTGAAAAGGAGGCCCTCCCCTTTGATCCAGGTTATTCGAACAACCCCTCCTCTGAAAGAGTGGGCTCAGCCTCTGCCAAGCTCGTTCAACAAGTTGAAAGTTCCACACACACGTCAACACAACACGTAACGGGTCACAAGAGGCCCATTGAAGAGGCCAGTCTAATCAATACTGATGATATCGCTCCAAAGGCCTTAAGACAGGCCAAGAAGAATGTCGCTCGATGGAGAAGAAGATCTTAGCGATGAGCTTATCTCTGAGAGGGCCAATCTCTCAATCAACACGAGAACAGTGTTTATGAGCCTTAACCTGAACGTTGCGTTTCTGCTCCAGAATGCACACTTAGTGGTGATAAGCCCAAATATGAGCCCCGTGTGATCCAGCTTAAACGTGACCCTCAGTGGCGTGTTGTACAACCAAAACGCAACCCTCATGGGAGCATTTCTAAAACCTAACGTAACTCTTACGAGTGTGTTTTAGAATCAGAAAGTAGGTCTTTAGACCACGTTAATCAACATGAACGCAATCCTCAGGGATACGTTTCCCAAACCAAATGCAACTTTTAGAAGTATGTTTCAACATCAAAACGTGACCCCCAAGGGCATGTTTCATCAATTAAATGCATGCATGTAAAGTGCATTCAACCTCAACGTGGCCCGCAAGGGCATGTTCCATCAGCAAAATGTAGACCTTGGTCTGCCATTAATAAAACAAAACATGACCCTCTTGTTCCTCTCTCAAAACATGATAAGACTTGTCGTGTTAGAAAAGATCAACATGGTTCTATCTCCATCCTTACACTCTATGAAAGAATCATCCTAAGTCTCCGACTTGCGAGAATTATTGTCAAGAGAAAGACTGATACAACAAGCAACCCACTCGTGTCAATGTGAGTGGCTTATTTCTATGGTCCTCTCAGAGTGCTAATGTTGTAATTCTGCACCCCGACGATCGGTATTCGATCGGTTGATAAATGTCGCTAAGCCGACCAAGCGACGACGTTATCACAAGAAAAAGATTTTATAGGTCAAATATCCTGTAGTCACTATCAATGTGATCGGTAGAGGGAAGGCCTCAGTTCCTAGTTCTGACGATTCAAAGAGAAGTCATTCCTTGACTGTGTTGGGAAATAAGTGATGAGTTTGAAGGGGTATATCGGCGCACTCGGACTCATATAAGAGCCATCCGTCCAGTTAACTATCAGAGTCTATCCAAGGGGATCGCCCTCGACTATGCAGGAAATAAGTGATGAGTTTGAAGGGGTATATCGGTGCACTCGGACTCATATAAGAGCCATCCGTCCAGTTAACTATCAGAGTCTATCCAAGGGGATCACATCAGATGATGAACATTCGGCGATTGCGGATTCTCAATCCTCAAGCTCTTTCGTAGCACATGAGAAACCCATTTATATTATTAGAAGCCCTGACGACTTAGCAAAGAGAGTTAGTGAACATCATGTTATGATCCAGGCACAGTAGGAGACACTCGTCCAAATGAAGGATATGTTGGCTCAGCTCCTTGCGGAGAAAATCCAAAAACCCGAATCTTCCCAGAGAACATATTCAAAGGGAAAGCAAATGGAGCACAAGAATTTAGATCGTGAAGCTCAAAACATAGAATCTTCCTCTAAAAATGAGAAGGAAACTGAAAAGGATCAAAATACTCAGTTATCTAAGATGGATGAATTAGAGGCTCGCCTCAATGTAATCGCTAACAGGAGTGAGCTTCATGAGCAAGTAGTAGTACAGCCTTATCCTGCAAAATGGGACATAGCTCCTTATCTGTCAAAATTTAAGGCCCCAACCTTACAATCTTTTGATAGCATAGGATCGCCAAACTAGTACATATACTATTTCAAGTAGCAAACGGGAGACGTAGTAGCAAACAACGCCATCCTGACCTGTTTATTCATCGGCGCCCTTAAGGTAGTTGCCTTCGAGTGGTTCATGACGCTGTCCACTAGGTCTATTCAAAAATGGGTAGATCTAGAAAGGCTCTTCTTAGCCAGATTTTTCAAAGATGATTCGGAAGTGTTAATCCTAATCCTTCTTGCCAATAAATAGATGAAGGAAGAGTCTATTAAGACTTATGTTGAAAGATTCTGAAGCATGGCATTACGATGTCCATCAGGTATGATCCAATCTACTTTGGTGAAAACTTGCAGGCATAATTTGTAGACTCGGCTCCTTGTTCAAATAGGAGTAGCGGAATGTCTCTCCTGGAGACAATTGGTTTCGCAAGGAGAACAAGCTAAAAAAATCGTTGCTCGGGTCTGAGCTGAAGAAGCTACCCAACCAAAGCTGCAGCAACAACGCAACCAAAGCAATGCTCCTAGATCTAAGGGAAAGAAGACTCTAGCCGCCGATTCCAGCACACGAACACCATCTACCAAGCAGGACAAAGCACCAAATCAACAGAGGGCGCTCAAATAGTACTTTGTTAAAGAGGAACATGTAGATGCTCTATTCTAGCTACTTTGGAAGAATAAGCTACAACTTCCCGAAATCAGAAACCTGATGAGGCAAGAAAGATGGATGACCCCAATTACTATCGTTATCATAGATTTTTGGGTCATCCTACCAGAAAATATTATGTCTTTAAGCATATCCTGCAAAATTTAGTTAATGCCAACGTGCTTACATTAAAGCCGAACAGAAGACCGTATCCACCAACTTGATATCGGTCCAGTTCGGTGACTTTCCTCCTGTAGTAACTGTAGACGGCGTTATCCCCATTTATAAAGGGGAAATTTATATGAAAAACACTGACCCGCATGGTTAGAAAGATAAAGGGTCGGTACCCCTCACTACTTCGAAAGGGGAGATTATATGGGTCAATCCCGATTTGATTGAAGACCATCAGTGGATGAACACCTCGTCCAAAAAGAAAAGAGGCAAGGTTAAGTCATCCAACATGATTAGTCCCTCTATTAAAAAAGATGATTATCATCTTAAACTTCTCACAGACTCAGAAGAAGAGAGGATAGTTCTTGCAGCAAATCAAGCAGGCAACCTTGGGACCCAATCAGGAAAAGTCTATCTAAAAAATTACGATCAGAATGCTTAAGAAGCGAAAGAACAGCCCTAAGACGCTGGGGGTTTTATCCCTCAAAGTTCAACTGATAAAGGGAAGCAAAAAGAGATCCGGTATAATAAGAACCTTCTTCAAGAGCTCGAAGAATCAAGTGCTCCCTTCCGATTCAATGTCATGGCGCTGTTGGCCAACATACCGGCTAGGATTACCCTGTATGAGCTCCTGTGATTGTCTAAAACTACAAGGGAAGCTCTAATCGAAGCCTTAATGAACACAGAGAGCTTTATTACGCAAGTTACTCCAGTTCCAGAAGCTTATAAGGAACAATCTTGCATACAATGTCTACAAGCAACAAGAAGTCTACCATGCATATCGTTCACTCAGGACGATTTGCAAGTAAAACACAAGCATGACAAACTATTATATTATACAAGATACATCGGGTCCTCGGAGATTAGCCGAGTCCAAGTCGACCCAAGTTCAGCACTTAGTATCATGCCTTATAGGGTCATTCAGGTCTTAGGAATTCCTATGCATGGGTTGAACACACCTAGACCACTATCTTTGGTTTCAATACTAACAGTACGTGACCCCTGGGTGAAATCAGACTCAGGTGTCAAATCGAAGATCTCAGGTCCGAAGTGACTTGTTACATCATAGATGCGGACACATCCTACAATTTATTGCTAGGATGACCATGGATTCATGCAAACCGTATTGTTAATGAAGATTTTAATTTGGCATACTTGTCTGATGTTGATACTGATTCAGGTACCGACCCTTGGCACACATTGTATGTTGAGGCGTCATTCACTTTGCCACTTAAATCCTCCTTTTCCACATACGAAGAGATGGAAGATGTACAGAAGGCTTTCTTTATGGTCTCGTCCAAAAAGAAAGGGCAAAAGCCTATCTATTTTGGAAGAATCAAACATAAACTACTCAAGCGAGAAAGTTCAGAAGAAGATAATATGGTTCCTCAATTCCATTACCATGAACCTAATTCTATCCATTTTATGAAACGAATGGGTTATAACTTTGATGAGAAGAAAGGGTTAAATTTTGGGAAAGGAAGACGAACGCTAATTCAGATGTCTCTTACTCCTAAAGGAAAACCTCTTGATTATTATCAGAAGACTGGAAGAGGTGTGGGCTATGTCACAACCCCTCCCCTTTCAGAAAATGAAAATGATGATTGTCTGTATCAAGACCATTCATCCGGAATATCATTATGGGAATTGATGTCAGTGTTGGAGCCTTCTTTTAAAGTTTGACCATGAACATGGTTTTGACTAGTCACCCAGATGAAGATGCAGGGGGTGACAAAAAATTGATCGAATCGATCAATGACCCTTGGATCAAGCACCTTAACATCTTGTGGGATATGTGTTTCGAATAGCGTGAGCCGCCCACTGAAGATAAAGTGATCCAAGTCAAAATAGGAGGTGAATCTGATCCCAGACCTATCTTTATAAGCGAAAGCTTATCATCATCCAAGAAAGAAGATCTTATATCTCTCATGTGAGAATATATAGATGTCTTTACTTAGAACTATGAAGACATGCCTGCCCTTGACCCAAAAGTGGCTAAGCACCGACTCAACATTGATCCAGATGCAAAACCCGTTAAATAACAACAACGTCGGTTTCGCCCAGAGATCATGGAGGCAATTGAGTCAGAAGTCAAAAAGTTTATAGACTTGGGTTTTTTTAGAGAGGAACAACACCCTGATTGGGTAGCCAATATTGTTCTAGTACCCAAGAAAAATGGTAAGGTCCGGATATGTATTGACTTTTGTAACTTAAATGCAGCATGTCCAAAAGATGAGTTTCCACTCTCCATCACAGATGTCATGATCGATAATACCTGTGGGTATGAGAGGATATCTTTTATAGACGAATTATCGGAATATAATCAAATTAAGATGTACCCTGAAGATGAAAAGCCTACTACTTTCAGAACACCACTGGGGTGTATTGCTACACAGTGATGCCCTTCGGATTAAAAAACACAGGTGCAACCTACCACCGTACTATGAATACAATCTTCCATGAACATATACGTAAGAAGATTGAATGCTATGTTGATGATATAGCAGTGAAAAACAAACACAAAGGTGATCATTTTACAGATCTGAAGACTATGTTCGATATCATGCGAACACATCAGCTGAAGATGAACCCGACAAAATCTTTCCTTGGAGTATCGAGTGAAAAGTTCCTAGGATTTATAGTTATATCCAAAGGAATTTCTCTTAACCCAGAAAAAGTTTGTGCCATCCAAAACATGCCGTCTCCGAAGAATCTTAAAGAGCTCAAAGGTTTGCAAGACAGATTGGCTTACATCTAGAGATTCATATCTAATCTCTCGGGACGCTGCCAGCCCTTCACCAAGTTGATAAAGAAAGGAGTTTCATTTGTTTGGGATGGAGATTGCCAAAAGGCATTTGAGAAGATCAAAAGATATCTCACTTAACCACTCATTCTTGTTGCCTCGGTATCAGGGAAACCTTTCCTATTGTATGTGAGGGCTATGGATCACCCTTGAAGTTTTATAGGCCCAGAACAATGACCAAGGATAGAAGCAAGCAATATACTACCTAAGTAGGACCATGATGGGAGCCGAACACCGGTACAATCCGGTAGAAAAAAAATGTCTCGCCTTGGTATTCGTTCTTCAAAAGATGCAACATTACCTAGTAAGACAAAAAATTCATGTCATCTCTAAGGTAAATCCGTTGAGAGTGCTCATGACAAAACCATCCTCCTTGAATTGTCGACTAGCAAAATGGGCAATCCTCCTGTCACGGTATTACATGCAATTCATGCCCCAGAAGGCTGTTAAAGGTCAAGCTTTGACGGATTTCCTAGCCGATCATCCAGTACTGGGATCATCTAAGTTGTATGAAGACTTGCTTGATGAAGTCGCCGAAGCTTATGTAGCCCAAGAAGTTATGCAAGCGTGGAAACTATTCTTTGATGATGCATCCAGAGCAAACCCTCATGGAGCAAGCACTGTCGGAGTAGGGGTAGTACTCATTTCCCTAAATGGTCACGTGATTCCAAGAGAATTTTCCCTGATCAAACCCTGCACTAATAATGTAGCTGAGTATAACGCTCTACTATTAGGGATACAATTCGCTGAAGAGCTTAACATTCAACATCTCGAGGCATACGGTGACTCTCAACTCATCGTAAATCAAGTCCTAGGATAATATGAAGTATGCAATGAGGACTTACTCCCATACTATTTTGCAGTGCTAAAGCAAGCTCAGAAGTTCGAAGGCTTCTTTATTGGATATATTTCACGAGTTCAGAACACTTATGCAGACGCCTTAGCCTTATTAGCAACTTCGTTAGCATTACCACCCAGGGCTGAAACAACAATTCCTGTTACAGGACGTGAATTATATTACCCTAAGCTTTCTTTAGATGAACGCTTAGACAAGATGACGGCAAAAGATGTCTGCACAACCTCAACAGAGCTTAAACCCAGGGATTGGTGACTCCTATATATCGATTATGTTTTATATAGAAATTTGCCCGATAATCTTAAAGAAGCGGCCGCTATCAAACGAAAGGCCCCCGGATTCTATTACGATGTGGTTTCTCAAACATTGTATCATAAATCACATGATGGAGTTTTACTTCGGTATCTTTCTAGGAAAGAAGCTAAAGAGACTCTCAAGAAAGCTCATGACGGTATGTGTGGAGCTCATCAACCCGAAGATAAGTTAGGAGACTGTCTTCAACGAATTGGCTATTATTAGCCAAAGATGTTCTCAGATACTGTTGACTACGCTAAATGTTATTACGTATGCCAAATCCACGGTGACTTCATTCATCAGCCACTAGGGAACCTACATCCGACATCTGCCTCTTGACCATTTGAGATGTAGGGAATGGATATTATTGGACTCATTCTTCTGCTAATGTCCAAAGGACATCGGTTCATCTTGGCGGGCAGAGGTAATTCCGCTGAAAGAAGTCAAAAAGCTTCAAACGTGATTAAATTTATCAAACATCATGTCATCTACCACTTTGGTGTACCGAGGCGAATGGTTCATGACAATGGAACCTAGTTCATCAGTCACGGTTTTAAGAGATTTTGTGACAATCAGGATCCAAAGTGTCGCATCAACGGCATACTATCCGTCGGCCAATGGTCTAGCATAAGCATTCAACAAAATCATCGTAAAGCTCCTCAAGAATTTTGTCTCCAAGAGCAGACACGATTGTGATGAAGAGCTTGGCGAATGTTTGTAGGCCTACCACACAACGGTGAAGACCCCTACGAAAGCCACCCTAATCTCTTTCGTATATGGCTGCGAAGCCGTACTACCATTGGAAATCCAAATCCCATCTCTGAGAGTTGTCCTTGTGAATAGGATGACAGATGAAGAACAACATCAATTGAGTCTTCAAGAACTTGAAGTGTTGGACGGCATGCGACTTCAAGCTCAACAACAGATCGAGTTACATCAGGCTCGAAACTCCAAAGCCTACAACAAGAAGGTCACTGAGCGAATCTTCAAGAAGGACGATTTTGTCTTAGCTATTAGACGACCTATGGTGATGAGACACAAGACTAAGGGGAAATTCAATCCCGAGTGAGAAGGATCCTTCGTAATAGAATCAGTCTATTCAAATGGGGCATACTGTCTCATCAACCAGAGAGGCGACAGACTCATGATGCCTATCAACGGGAAATTTCTCAAGAAATATTACCCATAAGCCATGAAGTCCCCTTTAATAATCCCAAGCCAAGTCTGAGATAATGAATTAACTTTCCCAAGGCTGGGGGTTGATTATGTTGGAAATTCATGCTAAATATATGCAAAATACGCAACGGAAGACTGTATGTATAATAATACTAAGCATATAGAGAGCATGAAAAATAAGCTATGACCATCCTAATTAAATCTAACTTGATCCCTATAAAAAAGAGAGCAACCAAGAGTTTGAAGGCTTACTTTCATAGCATGATTCGATGGTAGATTGATCAACCCCTAGCTCTTTCTCCTTGTTGTTGTAAACCTCCTTGTAGTGGATCTCCAAGTCTTCAAGTAAGCTTGATAAAGTCAGAGTCTTCTTGAGACACAAGGCAAGATATCCACCCTGGGATACTTTAAAACCCTACTACTTCCTCTTACTCAAAGATTGCTAGAGTTTAGTTAGAGGTAGAGCTCTCTTTTATTCTCTTATGAAAAAAACCACTTAGCCAATTTTTTATTAATATTTCCATAAGAGAGAGAGCTCGTATATATAGAGTGAGATATGTCATGACTCATCTCATGAGCCATGCCATAAGTCATCTAAATGTAATGATTTCTTTCATGAGTCATGCAATGACTCATCCCATGAGTCATGTAAAGAGTCATGAAGAATCAAAATTATGTGCTAAAACCATGTGCCCAAACCATACCACCTTAATGACTCATCTCATGACTCATTAATCAATATATAATGAAGTGTGTATTTTATAAATAAAAATACCATATCAATACGGTGTTTCATAAATACAGTATTGCGTAATTTTTCTAATCATTAACTAATAAGTTATCATATGACCAAAAAAATCAATGAGTTGACCAAAAGTCAACTATTGAGAAAAATAGTCAACCAGTTGACTAAAAGTTAACTTTATGGGAAAAATACTAGAATTTATTTCTTAAGCACATAGCATTCTGATTTTACCGATACATATAATTGTTTATGTGTATCCGGTGAAAATTATATATGCGTATCAATCATACGCATTTAACTCTATACATTATATTTCATAAGATTCAAGTACGCGTTTGGTGTGACTCTAGGGCCTAACTTAAGACTCGGTAGTGGATCATATCCACAAGTACAACAAAGGTGCTAGCTACACATGAAGACTACCCGGGTATAAGTTGTGATAATTGTCTGCAAGATGCTTACATAATTTTATCAGGACCACTCAGTGATAATATTGTATAGTCCGGTATCTTCGTCAAAAATGTCAAACTATCAAGCTTAGGGTATGGTAAACTGTTAAACCCTAATAGCTTGATTAGTGTTTGTTGATATTAAACTCATAACCTTTAAGATCAAAGTGACACTCAGTTTATCTTATTTATCTTGGCCAAGGATTTCCAGGCTATAGTTATATCAAACGATCTTATGACATCAACCCCCTATACCGGGAGAGACGAATCTCATCTTAGCATCTCAATATCTACTTATGTCTCGGGATGCACCCAACAAGAACCGTTATGCACAACTCAATGAGAGCTATGGTAAAGGTAAAAGTCTAAGTACACCTATACTAACATATAAGAAATTACACTCATACCTCAGATCAAAAGACTACTTTGTAATATCTCACTTTAGATTTTTTATTTGACAGTTATGTATAATTACCAACTAGACGTTCTTAGTGAGTCATTCAATCAACTCATTCACTAATGGGTCACATGTATACTATATCTTAATGTCTCACATCAATGATCCAAGAGATGGATTATCATCCTACCAAAGGAGAAATAGAGTATACACTAGTCTTACCAAATTAATGATGTCCCATTTCTACACTTCATCGACTAGGAATATTTTAGAATATACATTAGCGACAAATCGGATCTCTTCGTTACGATCATATCCGAAATGTCTGATAGTCTAGTATCATTCTAAGAACTTTATTTGTATTAAAATACCACATAAATCTGACCAAAATAGCATACTATCATTTTGAATAAGGATGTTATATTCATATAGGTCTTGTTATAATATACAATTATTTCTGCAGGGCACCTATATCTAACAAACTCCCACTTGCACTAAGGCCAATCATTGTAGTATCTAATACTCAATAACTCAATAAGTTTTTCAAATTGTGTACGAGTAATTGTCTTTGTGAATTGATCTGCTATATTATCTTTTGTGTCTACTCTTTCAATCTTGATCTCTTGGCGATCAACTATCTCCCTGATTAAGTGATACTTCCTCGGAATGTGTCTGGACTTATGGTGAGACTGGGATTCCTTTGTTAGAGCTATTGCAGCATTACTATCACAGTATAAAGGTACTGGATGTTTAATGGTGGGAAGAACTTTCAGCTCTGAAAGGAACTTCCTCATCTAGACAGCTTCGTTAGCTGCATTATTTTTCGCAATGTATTCAGCTTCCATAGTAGAGTCTGCTACTGTGTTATGCTTGGAATTTTTCCAACTGATAGCCCATGTATTGAGGGTAAAAACATATCCTAAAATAGATTTACTATCATCGATATCACTCTGAAAGCTAGAGTCGAAAAAAGCCTTCATTTGAAGGTTACTTTTACCGTATATCAAAAATAACTCTTTAGTCCTTTTCAGATATTTAAGTATATTTTTTACCGCTTTCCAGTGCTCTTCTCCATGATAAGATTGGTATCTACTTACCAAACTGAGTGAATAAGCAATATCCAGTCTAGTACATAACATGCCATACATGATCGATCCTACTGCCGAGGCATAAGGAATTAGACTCATGTGTTTTCTCTCTTCATCAGTTTGGGGAGACATCTTTTTAGAGAGGGAGATTCTAGGAGATGCAGGTACGAAACCTTTTTTAAAATTTTCCATGCTAAACTGCTTTAGCATTTTATCAATGTATCTAGATTGGGATAATCCTAATATTCTTTTAGATCTATCTCTATAGATCTGAATACCCAGTATACAGGATGTTTCACCCAAATCTTTCATGAAAAATCTTTTTGATAGCTAAATTTTAACCGTTTGTAATGAAGGTATGTCATTACCGATTAGTATATCATCTACATACAAAATAAGAAACGATACTATACTCCCAATTATCCTTTTATACACACATGATTCATCTAGATTTTTGATAAAACCAAACTCTTTGATAGTATCATCAAAATAGATGTTCTATCTCCGCGATGCTTGCTTCAGTCCATAGATGGCTTTAAGCAACCTACATGCTTTTTCACTACTCCCACTGACTACAAATCCCTCTGGTTGAGACATATATATGCACTCTTCTAAATCACTATTTAGAAATGTAGTTTTGACATCCATTTACCAAATCTCGTAGTCATATTGAGCAGCTATAGCAAGTAGGATCCCAATAGACTTTAGTATAGTCACTGGAAAAACGGTTTCATTGTAGTCCAAACCAAGTCTTTGACGAAAATCTTTAGCTATCAGTCTAGCTTTAAAAGTCTCTAATTTCTCATCTACACCCAACTTTTTCTTAAACAGCCATTTGCAACCTATGGGTATCACCCCTTTAGGAGCATTGTCTAAGATCCATACTTTGTTGGTGTACATAGAGTCTATTTCGGATTTCATTACATCATGCCAAGTAACAGAGTCCCTACTCTGAGAGGCTTGTTAATAACTCAAAGGTTCGTTATTATATATGACGTGATCTAACTTGCTAGTTTCAACGAGAAAATCTTATTGTCTCTTAGGTGCATGAGATCGTCTTGGATATCTGCGGAGTGGTTGAGGTTCTTCTGTTACAACTGAATTTTCTGGTTCTACTAAATTATCAATATTGATTTGTATCTCTAAAATTTCATCCAGCTCTACCATTCTCTTACTAATTTCCTTTCCAAGAAATTCCTTCTCTAAGAAGGTAGCATACCGAGAAACAATTATCTTTTATTCATCGATGTAGTAGAATTAATATCCATGGGAATTCCTTGGATATCCTACAAATTTACACAATACTGAGCGTGCCTCTAGCTTTTGGAGATTTTGTTTTTTACATAAGCATGACATCCCTAAATCTTAATATAATTAAGATGTGGTTTCATCCCGTACCATATCTCATATGGAGGTTTAGGCACTGCTTTAGTTGGAACTCTATTCAATAAGTGTGTTGTTGTTTCTAACGCATACCCCCAGAATAAAAAAGATAACTCAGCGTTACTCATCATGGAATGTACCATATCTAATAGGGTACGATTCCTCCTTTCTGACACGCCATTAAGCTATGGTGTAACGGGTGGAGTAATCTAAGAGAGAATCTCATTCTCTTTTAAAAACCCTAAGAATTCTGAGCTCAAAGTATTCGCCTCCTCGATCCGATCGAAGAATTTTAACTTTCTTGCTCGTTTGATTCTCTACTTTATTTTTATACTCGATAAATTTCCCAAATGCTTTGGACTTGTGTTTCATCAAAAATACATGTCCAAATCTTAAAAAATCATTAGTAAAAATAATAAAGTAGGAGTAGCCACCTCTTGCCATTGTAGACATAGGACCACATACATCACTATGTATCAGTCCTAAGAGTTCTGTAACTCTTACTCTAGTTTGTTTTCGTCAAAAGTTGCTGTTTTCATTGCTTTGTGATCTGCTACAACTTCGATCGTTACAACAGAATAAAAATGAAAACAAATGATTACAACTTTTCTGAAAATAAACACGAGGTCCCGTTCTGGTTCGGTCTCGCTTGCGTGGGTTGTTGGCCTGTGACGGGGATGTCGATATCCGTGGACCGCCGACTCTTCAAGATCCTTCCGGGAAAATCCGGCAGAGCTTCGTCTATCCGCGTGGGATATAGAAGCAGAACTTCGTCGATCCGCGTGAGATCTTAGAAGTTTAAAGCGTATATCTCGGTTAAACGAGATAATAGCTCTTCTCAGTGTCGCCTGCGAAGGGCAACACCAAGGACAGAAAGGGGTGAATGAAGAAAGGTTGATGAAGACTCTCGCTCCTCGATCCGGCAGGGCTTCGCTGCTCTCTTGCAGACTCTGACTCCTCACTCCGGCAGGGCTTCGCCGCTCTCTTGCAGAACGATCCTTGGCTAAGATAATTCAGCCTTGAATCGAGTGCAAAATCAGGAGCCCTCACAAAGGAGGCCTTAGGGGTCTATTTATAGGCTCATGAGGGGGGGAGAGGACACCTAGGAGACACCCCCTAGGGGGTGTCTCGGCCCTGGCCGAGACACCCCAA
>BQKN01063675.1:89388-103594 GCA_022839385.1 Asparagus kiusianus
GCTGTCCGGCGTTGACCTAAGGCTACGCGTTGACCGGCGTCCGCCTTAGGGTTTAGGAACCGCTTGGGTTGACTTTTGTCATCACGTGTTGACTTTCGTCGCCACGTGTCGACTTCTGTCGCAACGCGCTGTCCGGCGTTGACCTAGGGCTACGCGTTGACCGGCGTCCGCCTTAGGGTTTCAAACCGTCGAAAGGTTGAAGTGTGAAGTTCACGTATATCCTCAACCGCCGGCGAAGAGGATGAACATCGGGGGATTGAAAAAAATCGTTCGGGGGCTGAAAATGCTGTCCGGGGGGACGAAATACTGCGTGGGGGCCAAAAACCCGGGCGAAACCCCCGGGGGTGTCTCGGCTTGGCCGAGGCACCCTTGGGGTGTCTCGGCAATGCCGAGACACCCTTGGGGTGTCTCGGCAATGCCGAGACACCTCTAGGGGTGTCTCCCCTTTTGTGGTCCCCCCTCTCTCTTCTTTTGTCTCTTGTACACCTAGGCATGGTCCCCTCCCTTCCTTTATTTTGAATTTTAAGAGAGGAAAACTTCCCCCCTTTTGGCCATCTCCAAAACCGAGTTCCCCCCCCCCCCCCCAAAACCGGTTTTTTTTCATCTTCTTCTTTCTCAAGCTCACCTCCACCATTGAAGAACCCATCATTCTCTCAAGAGAGTTGGATTTTTCGGCGGGTACCCATTTGCCGGATTTTTCTCCTCTTCCAAACGAGGGTTTCAAATCCTATTTTCAAGCTCAAAGGGAAACCTCTTTGGTTTGGTAAGCTCCCCTTCACAATCCTCTTATCTTCTTGTAAAAATTGCACCTTTATGTTTACAATAGATAGGGGTTGTGTATGCAATATGTTCTTTGGGGGTTTTATTGCAAAAAACCGAAACTTGGGGGGTTTATTGCAAAAACCGAAACTATGGGGGTTTATTTGCAAAAACCGTGGGATTTTTATGCAATGATGGGACTGAGATTTTGGGGTTTGGATTTATGTCCACTTGATGAAGAAATGGGGGTGCTTTATGCAAGAGGATTGAAGGGTTATTTGGGGGGTTTATTTGCAAAACAGCCCATATAATTTTCTGGGGTCTAATTTGCAAAATGACCACGAATTTGGGGCTGAAATTCAGAGAGTGTTGACCCCAAACTCTTGATCGAATTTTTGGTAAAGGCACGTGGATGTAAAACCAAAAGTTCGAGGAGGGGTTTTTATGTAAAATTGACCAAATTCTGCAAAAGGACTTATTTGCAAAATTTGATCAGAGTTATAGGGTACCGGGATGTTAGATGATCAAGTATAATGACCATGACCCGAGTCACACGTGTCCTTGACCTGAATTTGGCCTTGAGCACGGGGGGGTATTTCGGGTATTTTACCAAAATTCGCCGCGAAACGACGATTATCGTTTCGCGTGTACGAAATTCGTAGGTTTAATTAGACTTTAACTACAAAATCCTATTTGTTTATAGGATTTCAAGTCCAAGTGCTTAATTTCCCCTTTTTCGATATTTCGTGTATATATATTGTACCTGATGTACTGCTCTTCACTGCAGATTTGCGATGTCTCCCCGCCGATCTCGACCTTCCGGGAGTCACTCTCGTCCACCGCATAGCGAGGAGGAAGCTCCCGCGACATCATCCCCAGCGACTTCTTTTTATGGGGGTGAGGATTTTGATTTTCTGTATCCCGGATTGACCTCTCGCGGGTCATGAAGGAAGAACCGATACCCCTCCCGCGGGGGTTAAGGTTTCAGACTTGTTTTGCTTAGCCAATTCAAGTCTTCGGGTATGTTGGGGTGATCTCGTGTTGCCTTACACCTTATAGGTCGCTATGCATTATCACGTGATTCACGTGACGGCATATACCGTCCTCCCGGTGTAGGGCACTTGAACTCGTCTTCGCCAATTATCCCGTGAACAATCTCATTTTGCTTTTATGAGATAAGTGTTTTGACCCTTTTGCTCCATTGCAGTCGATTTTCCTGGTGGTAGCTTCCCTGCTCATGCGAACACCGGTTGTAGCCGCGAGGTCTTCTCTTCGGCTTTTGCTAGGCCAGCGGTTGATCCGTTCCCGCAGTTTGACGGGGATCGTTCTGACGAGTCCAGTCGCCTGATACGGGATGGGGGCCGCCACTGTTTACGCCAGCTCCTCACCGACGCTACTTTTACCGCGGATGCTATGTCCAGCCAAGCTTTGAAGAAGCCGGCTTTCTTGTTCGGGGATCATGTGGAGGATCCCGACATATTGACTCTCCCAGAGGAGCATTGGTTAACTCTTGAGGAGAGTGCCCTTCTGTATATTCCCTCTATCCCTCGCCATTACTCCTTTACTCATCTGGAGGGGCAAGGTGTGGAGAGACGGATGTCCTGGAAGCTCACTGATGACGCTGTGCGGGTTCAGTGTGGGTACATTTCTCATGGAAAGACCCCTGGTTCCGGCGGATATCATCCTGTTCGTGGCCTACGACCCGGGATCATGGGTCTTGGCGCCGCACCCCCAGATGAGATGTTTACAGTTGCTTCTACAGTGAGGAACCGCTTGGCTCTCCTTGGGAGAAGGCTTCCTCACCCGGAGTATCGATGCTATGGTTGGGCTTCTTCTTTACCCAAGGGGTGGTGGCCCCGTATGACCGGTTATGTCTTGGGTCGTTGGGAGGAGATTCTGAGGAGCAGTGGCCTGTATGTGCCTATACGGGCTACTATGTATGGACTTCCCGTCAGCTGCCGCCATTTCTTGGCATTGTTGGAGACGTACATGCCTGATAGCAACACCTTCCTGACTGGTGATGGAGAGTTGGGGTTGGCTCTCCACGAGATGCATCAGGTTTCTGGTCTCCCGATGGGAGATTACCCTTACCAGGAGTATTTCCCTTCGAACCAGCAGTTGTGGAGGTTGAAGCAGGATGATCCCGATATGTATGCCACTCTCTGGGACCTCACTTGCCATTATCATACCTCGTTGACCCTGATTTCCCCCCGGCGAAGACAAAGAGGAAGATTAGCTTGAAGCAGTTCGCTACTTATCTGTTCCAGAACTTGGAGGGTAGCTCTAGCGACCTTGTTCGCGAGCTAGATATTTTGACTGTCACTGCCGTTAACGAGTTGGTGGAGAAGAGCGGGGCCCAATCCTATACCCTTGCCAGCGCTGAGGGAGCTTTCCCCGCGGGGACCAAGTTTCGCTCGTTCCTCCGCCGTGCGCAGAAGTCCATAGAGCCTAGGTCTCTGTTGGCAGGATATCTTGCTCTCTGGTTGAAGAAGTGTGTTGTTCCTCATCAGTCTTCGGATGCCTTACCTCTTGAGGTGCTTTTTCCCGCAGTTCAGTTAGCTTATGGGAGAGAGCTTTCTTTGCTTCCGGCGATGGTGGCCAGCATCCATTGCGGGCTTAGGAGCGTGGTCCGTAGCTTTACTCAGGTGGGTCCTGAGATATCTACCGAGCTTATCTGTCCTAAGGTCGAGCTCCCCTACGCATATCTGATGGCGTGGCTCGTTCTTCACCGTCCTGGGCTGATGTCAGCGCCTAGTGCTGTTGATGTTCCTGTTCCATATCTGCAGCTGTTGGAGAAGAGTAGATGGCTCGGGAAGAAATTCGAGGACGTTCAGCAGGAGCTTCAAGTCCGCAAGGGCTGGGAGTTTTTTAAGTGCTTCCCTCAGTTTTCGGGCTGATATGGCGACGTGTTGATTGACGAGGAGAAGCCCCGGAGTAACCGCACCATTCTCGACATCGGCTGTTTTCGTTGGTTGATTAACATCCGTGTCGGGTATCTTGTCTTCCGGGTGAAGAACCGATGCTATATAGAGCCTTACCTCCCTTGCCGCTTTGCTCGTCAATTTGGCTATGACCAGCTATATATCGGGAACCCCAGCCGCGGTTTGAGGGTTGAGGGAGGACTAGTTGACGGCGTGCGAGCGTGGTTGTGGACCATGGCGGGCTGCACCGGGGCCCGCTTTGCTCTTCCCTCTTATAGGCGCAAGCCGATGATCACTTTTCTCAGTTGCAAGTGGCTTCTTTCTGCTTATGAATTCGTAGGCGTGAAGAGCCTTTCGGAGTTGGAGTCCGATCACTCAGTGCAGGCCGCCATGATGGCTGCTCGTAAGGCTGAGATTGCTCGGAAGCAGAGGAAGAGGCGTGGTAAATCCTCCCTCTCCAGCAGAGATGATGCAGGGTCTCTCCCTATGGATGATGAGGTCGAGACTCCTGAGGGGGAGTTTGCGGATATAGACACCGACCAAGGAGAACTCGGTGCAGGTTTGTCATATACCCTTTGATTTCCTTTCTTGAATCCAGCTGGCATTTATGAATGTCATCATTTCAGGTAGGACCTCTGGTGATCGTGAGCCACTTGCTTCTCACTTCACGGGCTCAGGGCCTGATGACCGAGCTACTATGAGTAGTCAGCCTGCGCATGATCGACCTGTGGGTCCCAGTAGAGCTGGTACTTTGAAGAGGAAAAAGACTGTTCCCAAGCCACCTAGGGATCGGCGTCCGTGTGGAGCGGACTTGAACGACATTGCCGGTGGTGAGGAAGATAACACCTTTTGAACGCATTTTTGTTGCCTTGAGGTGATTTACCTTTGGGATTCATAATCATGTTTTGGATTTCAGGGATCTTTGAAGACGGTGAGCTTCCCCCGGCTCCGGCATTTCCTGGATCCGACCACATGGATTGCTTTATGCAAGAAATGTGCGATGCTCTTCATGATGGTTCCCTAGGCATTGACCTGAACATTGATCTGGAGCCGGCGAACAGCGTCGATCGCACCATCCCATACTCAGGTATATCTCTGTTCAAGGATATCCTGTGCCTTGCTTTCTCTTTTGTGCATCTCTCCAACCCTCTGGTTGTATTGTAGATGCTGCCAGAGAAGAACTAGCTGAGGATGGAGTCTTTCCAGATGCGGGCTTCGGGGTACGGGAGCATGCTCCTGTTCCCGGCTTCTCGAGGCCTGATGCTGGATTACTGGCCGATATGTTGGCCGAACAGACTTCGGAAATACCTATGAGACCACTCTTTGGGAGTGGTTCATTCACCGGTATTTATCCGATCTCGCTTTTCTTCACTTGCCTAAATATCCGTTTTGGCTAATAAGGAAGCTTAACTGTAGGACCGGGCGATGTGCCTGATGCTGCTACAGCTGCGGGCGTTTTCCGACCTCCACCGAGTAGTACGACTGACTTGCCCACGGGGGTTGATACACACCCCATGACCACTCCTGTCGCTACTTCGGATTCCGTCGGATCTCAACCCGAGGGGACTTCTGCCGGTATAGGTATGCCTCGAATTCCCCCTTCGGGTTTTCCGATTATTTTTTGATAGTCCTTTAGCTTCTTGTATTGCTGCTTTCAGGACCTCGATCTTCTCTTTATGAGCATGTTCACGCTCTTTTGGTCGATACCGATCCAGACCGAGACATTTTTCGTATGGACCTGGGATATTTTACGACCTTCTATAATGGCATGATCGAGAAACTTCTTCACAGGGAATGCTGTTTCGATCAGTTCAGGCGTTCCTTCTCTCGTCATATGATGATGATGAGGGAGGAAGGACATCCGGAGCTGGCCGATTCTTTCACTGCTGAATTCGCTGCCCTGGAGTCAGAGGTTCGAGAGCTGAGGGAGCTGAAGGCTGGTGGAGCTTCCTCTTTTGCATCTTCTCAGGTGGAGGATAGGTTGACGCAGTGGCGTGACCTGAGATCTTCCATTAGCAGCGAGCTCCGATCACGTGAGCATACTGTCGGACAGCTGATGGCCGCTCTGGCGAGGAAGGACATCAGCAGAGGCGAGTTACTCAGCTCCCTAGATTCCACTCGTGCAGAGATAGCTAGGCTGAAGGAGGCCTTGGGACGTGCCGAAGAGTCAGCTGCTATAATCACTGAGGACCTGGTTGGGTTGGAGCGTTCTCGTGACTGGACACTCGATAGGCTGGGATCAGCACAGGAGGGGTTGATGAAGCTGCAACGCGAAGCCACGGAGGTTCTCAACAGTTCTGAAGATTCTGTCCGAGCTAGCCTGCAGGCGGAGTTCGAGCAGGGCTATATGGACAGGCTCTCTGGTTTAGAGTCTCATATTCTTAGCCGTCGGTTGCCTTCGGGCTGACGGACTTGCTGTTGTATGCTTTTGGCTTGATCCTTTATGAGAGACTCTGTACTTGCTTCTTTTAACAGGATGTTTTGGTGCACCCCCAGCCCTTAATGCTATGACTTTGAGTTCGTAACTCTGTGATTCATCATTTTCTTTTTATGAAAAAAAGGCACTTTGCACCGCGTATTAGGCGATGACTTATCCCTACTTAGGATTCGGGATAAAATTCCCCGTGCGTGTGAAGCCCGGATTATGGTGTTATTAATAACAACCTGCCACAATGTGGAATATGTGGGCTTTTGTCTCTTTTTACGGTTAGGGACTAACCGGCAATGCGTGTTAGGCACTGACTTATCCCTCCTTAGGATTCGGGATAAAATTCCACGTGCGTGTGAAGCCCGGATTATGGTGTTATTAATAACAACCTGCCACAATGTGGAATATGTGGGCTTTTGTCTCTTTTTACGGTTAGGGACTAACCGGCAATGCGTGTTAGGCACTGACTTATCCCTCCTTAGGATTCGGGATAAAATTCCCCGTGCGTGTGAAGCCCGGATTATGGTGTTATTAATAACAACCTACCACAATGTGGAATATGTGGGCTTTTGTCCTTTTTTACGGTTAAAGACTAACCGGCAATGCGTGTTAGGCACTGACTTTGGGATTTTTGGCAAACCCCCAGCCTTCAACGGGTTTGACATGCCTTTACCGATTGCCGTTTGACTCGGGCTAGCATGCGAATTATCTAAATCCGTTCCGCATGTAACGTTGTGCTAAGAAAATTGCTTCTCTTAGACTTACTGCTATGATATTGAATACATAGTCTTCATCTTTCTCACGGGAAAGACTACCCGGCAACGCCGGTCAAGCGTTGACTTCATCCCTGTCTTTTCTGAAAGCAAAGACAGAGGAAAAGGTGCTATGATTTTGAATACATAGACTTCGTCTTTCTCCCGGGAAAGACTACCCGGCAATGCCGGTTAAGCATTGACTTCATCCCTATCTTTTCTGAAAGCAAAGACAGAGGAAAAGGTGCTATGATTTTGAATACATAGACTTCATCTTTCTCACGGGAAAGACTACCCGGCAATGCCGGTTAAGCATTGACTTCATCCCTGTCTTTTCTAAAAGCAAAGCCAAGGGAAAGGTGAGACTAGAAGTGGGATTTCCACTCCGAGAATCGAAAAGATTCGGATAACCCTAACTGTCGTAAGGTTTGGTTATCGAATCGAAAGGTTCGAACAACCCTAACTGTCATAAGGTTTGGTCATTCGACTCTGAAGAGGAAGAATTTTATATTCTATCTTCAGCGGGAAAGGAAACTCGGGGTGGGATCTCCACCCCCAGAATCCGACAGGTGAAACTAGGAGTGGGATCTCCACTCCGAGAATCGAAAAGATTCGGATAACCCTAACTGTCGTAAGGTTTGGTTATCGAATCGAAAGGTTCAAACGACCCTAACTGTCGTAAGGTTTGGTCATTCGATTTGAAATTGGACCTCTCGTTCATTGAAGGAATCGAGAAGGGATTTTGGTTGTGGTCCTAACTGTAGTAAGGTTTGACCAAGTGGGGAGTGTGAGAATGATCATAACCGAAAGAAGGTTTGATCGCTCGATTTGTGGACCTCTCGTTCATTGACGGAATCGAGAGGGGAATTTGGCTTTGGCCCTAACTGTAGTAAGGTTTGACCAAGCTGGAATTGTGTGGTGGAGACTATGAGTAGTCAGAAACCACTGAAAGTTTTGTGAGGAAAGATTAATCCATCGAATGGTTGGATCTCATCTCAGCAAAAGAGTGCTTGTGAGAGTTAAATTCTGACAAACAAGAATATTCGGAATTCGAATATTGATTTCTTGTTTATCAGCGACCGGGTTATCCCTAAGAATACCCCGATGTGGTATTCTTCCGGGAACTTCCCGGTACCTCAATTCTTCTGAGGATACTAAGGATAGTATCTCTTCAGAAATTTGCCATTTATCGGCATCATGAGCCGGTCACCATCTTTAGTGACTAAACGATAGGCGCCGTTCGAGTAGACTGTTTCCACTACGAACGGTCCTTCCCATTTGGGTTCGAACTTGCCTTTCTTCTTGGAGTTAAGGATCATAGGACGCTTCTCGGTTAAGACCAAGTCCCCTTCCTTAAAACTCCTTTGTCGAACCTTTTTGTCGAAGGCTCTAGAAATCCTGGCTTGGTAAAACTCAATGTGCTGTTGAGCTTCCAGGCGCTTTTCATCGAGCATCTCGAGTTCTTCGAGGCGCTTCTGATGCTGTTCTTCGGTCGTCATCTGGGTGGCGAGAGCGATCCGAAGAGATGGAATTTGAACTTCCAGAGGGAGAACAGCTTCACATCCATACACCAATGAGTATGGGGTTGCGCCGGTCGGTGTACGCACCGTGGTACGATAGGCCCATAGAGCTGCTCCGAGCTTATCATCCCAATCTCGCTTGTTATTTTTCACAAGCTTTGACAAGAGCTTTATGATAGTCTTGTTGAAGGCTTCAGCTAACCCATTTGCTGTGGGGTTATAGGCTGTTGACGAGATGTCCTGAATTTTGAACTTTTCGCAGAACCTTATGAAGGCGTTGCTGATAAATTGAGGACCGTTGTCGTGTATGATTCGTCTTGGAACACCATGCCGGTAAATGATATGGTGCTTGATGAATGCAATGACGTTGCTCGTCTTGACTTCTCTGAGTGGAACTACCTCAGCCCATTTGGAGAAGTAATCGGTGATGGCCAGGATGAACCGATCACCTTTAACCGAAGGGGGATTTATAGGACCAACAATGTCCATTCCCCAGGTCTCGAACGACCACGACGTAACCGAAGGATGTAGATGTTCCGGAGGCTGGTGCATGTAATTCGCGTGTACCTGACACGCGTGACACTTCCGGGCGTATACAATTGCCTCATGCATCATGGAGGGCCAAAAGTATCCCATTCTCCTGATGCGATCATAAAGCTTGGGACCAGGTTGGTGCGCGCCGCACTCTCCTTCATGTGCCTCTTTAAGCACTTCTTCAGCTTCTTTGGTTGATAGGCAACGTGCCAGCATACCATCATACCCCCTGCGGTATAGCGTTCGATTCTCCGTATTATAGTAGAATCTCGGAGCTCTCCGTCTGATCGACTCTCTCTCCTTCACGTCTTCTGGCAAGATTCCGTGCAAGACGTAGTCGATGATGGGGAAACGCCAATCTCGAGGTTCGAACTCAGCCTGAGTTGTGTGCACCTCTTGGGCCTCTTCCTCCCTGCCATTTTCATTGTGAAGCGGCACTAAGAGTTGGTGAGTTCCTACCGTAACAAATTGCTCTGTCCCGGGAGGCTGTGCCAGAGATACAGCTAGAGCTGCCAATGCATCTGCATAGGTGTTCTGCAACCGCGGCACGTGCTCGATGAAGAATCCTTCAAATGATTCCGCCAGTTCTACCGCCATTTTGTGATACGGGACTAGGTCCTGACTTCGAACTTCATATTCCCCTTGGACCTGTTTGACGATTAGTTGAGAATCACCGAAGGCTTCGAGATACTCAACCCCCAGCTCTTTGGCAAAGTTGAGTCCTATAATCAGTGCGTTATACTCTGCTACGTTATTCGAGCACGGCTCAGTTAATGAGTAAGCTCGAGGCATGACATGTTTTCCCGGGGAGACTAAGACCACCCCAACTCCGGAGGAGACCTTAGAACATCCAGGAGTACCTGCGGCATTAGCTGCTCGTGAAGCGCCGTCGAAGTACAAACGCCACACTTGCTGGTGAGAAGTTGCGTTGACTTCGTGGGTTTCATCAGGTAAGTCGTCATATATCTCGGCGGCGTCCGTAGTTGGGTTAGCTGCCAAGAGATCGCAGATAGCTTGCCCTTTTACTGACTTCTGCTGTTTGAAGTGCAGATCGTATTGGGACAAGAGTAAAGCCCACTTCGCTAACCGCCAGCTCATGGAAGCCGGTTGAGTCATGAACACTCGGACCGGGTTAACTTTGGAAATGACATAGATGGTCTGTCCGACCAAGTAATGCCGCATTTTCTGGATGGCGAACACTAAGGCGAGGCATTCTCTCTCAATCATAGGATATCGAGATTCCGCGCCCACCATGGTTCGACTTAAATAATATACCGCCTGCTCGTGACCGTTATCGTCATCTTGTGCAAGCAATGCACTTAATGAGTGGCTCGTCGCCTTGACATAAATCAAGAACGGTTTGCCCGATTTCGGTGCAACGAGTACGGGAGGTTTCGAGAGATATTCTTTGATACTCTCGAACGCCTTTTGACAAGCATCGTCCCATACGAATGACACGCCCTTCTTTGTAAGCCTGGAGAACGGTTGGCATTTCCCCGAAAGGTTTGAGATAAACCGACGGATATACGCCAATCGCCCTTGCAGTCCTCTGAGCTCTTTGAGATTCCTTGGAGGTTGCAATTCATTGATCGCCTTTACTTTGTCTGGATCAATGTGAATACCTTTAGTGGTGACGACGAATCCCAAGAATTTTCCACTAGCCATTCCGAGGAAAGACTTGGTAGGGTTCATCTTCAACTGATGGGCCCGCATCAAATCGAACATGGTCTTCAAGTCTTTGATGTGATCTTTCTTATCACGACTTTTCACGACCAGATCGTCCACGTAGCATTCGACGGTCTTTCGGAGATGTTCCTGAAAGATCTTCGACATAGCTCGCTGATATGTAGCACCTGCATTCTTCAAGCCGAAGGGCATGACTGTGTAGCAGAATACGCCGAGAGGCGTTCTAAATGCAGTGTGCTTCTCATCCTCTGGATGCATCTTTATCTGGTTGTAACCAGAGAAACCATCCATAAAGGACATCCTCTCAAACCCACACGTGTTGTCGATGATAACATCCGTGATGGGGAGAGGAAAATCATCTTTTGGGCAAGCAGCATTGAGGTCCCTGAAGTCAATGCATATCCGGATCTTTCCGTTCTTCTTCAGGACCGGAACAATGTTGGCAAGCCATTCGGGATGTTGTTCCTCTCGGATAAATCCTGAATCGACGAGCTTCTTGACTTCAGCTTCGATTGCTTCCATCATTTGCGGACGAAACCGTCGTTGTTGTTGTTTGACTGGTTTGACGTCCGGCTTAATGTTGAGACGATGCACTGCTACGTTTGGGTCAAGACCTGGCATGTCTTCATAATTCCAGGCGAACACGTCGATGTACTCCCGGATAAGAGAAATCAACTCTTCCTTCTCTTCAGGTAAGAGGCTGCCGCTGATGAATATTGGCTTCGGATTTTCTTCGCTGCCCATATTCACCTGCACGACTGGGTCTTCGGTAGGAGGCTCTCTCTGCTCGAACCGGTCGCCATACTGCATGTTTAAGTGATGAACCCACGGGTCTTCCCATGTCGGCATCTCATCATCTTCTTCTATTGTCGCTGGATCAACCGTGACCATGTTCGACATTAGCTTCTTAAACACTTCACCAAGACTAGCGTCGGAATCCCAACCCGAAGAGTCAGAGGAATATCCCTTCCTAGTCTTGTTAGCAATCTGGTCGATGATTTGCCAGCCACACTCATCATCTGATGAGACATAGCCTAGACCTCTTTTGTGGCGATAATAATCATCGGGTTTTCCCTTCGGTACATAGGCCATCCGGGGTGGAACCCGTAGACCTCGACCAAAGAAAAGACCCTCTCCGATCTTGAAGTCATACCCGTGCCTTTCCATCATGTTGCGCGCTTTCGCATCGTATTTGGATAGATGACGGGCCGGCTTATCATCATCGTCTTCTTCTTCCATGAAGTGGTCGGGTATCGGAGATGCTCTTCCTTTGCCGTAGACGACCTCCTTTCCACCCCCAATCCCTGCGGGGATGATAAGCGTTGTTCCGCAAGGGTCGTGTACCTGCTTCTTTGCCAAACAAAATGATTGAAGAGGCATATATAAATCAGGGTTAGCATAGAGTTCGTTGGTGATATCATCAAGACCCGTCGAGTACTCTAAATCATCGTTTATTGATAGTTCTTCGGCAAGTTGCCAATTACAACTATCTTCCGATGATTCATCATCGTCAAGATTGATTACAATGGGTACAATGTCGTTTAAAACAAAACCGCCATCATAATCAAACCCTGGTTTGGTATCAGCTTCATCTCCGCTGTCCGTTCCTTGGGCCGATGGTTCAGTATCGGATTCAGCGCCGTACAAAAGGGAATCGGTGAAATAATTCTCCAATCCCTTGAACGGTTGCTTATCCGCGACCACCGTCTTGACTTCATTATCTGTGCCCACATATTTGAGGCATTGATGCAGAGTTGACGGGACTATAAGGTTACCGTGGATCCAAGGCCGACCCAACAGCAAATTATAGGAAGTTTCCGCGTCAATCACATAGCAAGTGACCTCTGACCTCAAATCCCCGATCTGGCACTTAATTCGGACCTTCCCCAAGGGCCTAGACCCGCTGGTGTTGAATCCGTAGATCGTCGTGCCAGTGGACGCTAATTTGCTAGTCGGGATTCCGAGATGATGCATCAATCGGAATGGCATGATGCTCACAGCGGAACCCGGATCGACTTGGATCCGGTTGACAACGTTGGAGCCGATATGCCCGGTGAAGTACAAGGGCCTGTCATGATTTGAGTTCTTTGTCTGCATATCTTCTTTGGTGAAAGAGATGCAGGGGAAGTGATGCGCCGCCAGATTGCATTGTTGAGCTGACGACTCCGGTTCTTCGGAAGATGGTTTGATCCGAGTCAAGAAGGCTTCGGAATCACTCAAGGCTTCTTGTAGTGCTTTCCGTGTATCCTTCGACAATCGCAGCAACTCGTACAGGGTTATGCGAGCCGGGATGTTGGCCAATTGTGCCATAATGTCGAAGTGAGGTGGAGAGCTCGTATTCCCCGGTTTGTCTCGCCCAATCGGGTGATTGAATCGAGATTGCCTCGGGTTCTGAGCTTCTTGACGTATAGGCTCTTTTCCTTTATCCTTCTGTGGGATCCTCTCCGTCGCCACTGCAGGTGTTGGGGGAATTGCTGAAATTCCCAACTCTGCCAGCGTCTTGGAAGGTGGGGTTTTGGTACCCAATTGCTCAGTAGCCTCCGGATACTTGAAGTGATACTCATTCCCGCTTCGGGTTGCAAAAGCTTCTTGCTCGTCCTCAGAAAGTGGGAAGGTTGGAATTTTGTCATCATCCACCCCCGGTATGGCAGAAGCACCGTAGCACGATTTGCCCTTCCTCTTCGACTTCTTCTTGTTCTTTGTGGAAGAGGTCGTGGCCCACTGTTCATCTGCGATCAAGTCCGGATGAACCCACAAGATCTCGCCATTTGGGGCTGTGTGTGGCACAAGCCCTTTCTGACGCTGTTGGTGCGGATCATCATTTACTGTCTTTACCGCCGCTTTGATCACCGACTCGTGTTGGAACCAACTCGAGGGTACAGATCCAAAGCTAATGGACACGGTATTTGCACCCACCTTCTTCTCTTTGGGCTGCTTCATAGTAATAACCCCAACATCGATTAGGGCCTGAATCTTATCTTTGAGAGCGTAGCATACCTTGGTAGGATGGTGCACCGCTCGGTGGAATGCGCAGTATTTCGGATCGTTGACCCTCTTGGCATCTTCTTGATCCTGAATTGGCGGCAGCTTGATCTTGTTATTCTCGACCAAATACTTGAAGATACCGGGGATTTCATCCTCTTTGAACGAGTAAACCTTTGGGAACCTCGGCTCCCCAACCTTTTGCTTCTGGGGCTGTTGTTGCCACCTGGGTTGTTGAGGCGCCCTCTGTTGTTGCTGTTGCGGCTGCTGCGGCTGCTGCTGCTGTTGCGGTTGTGCTTGTACTTCAAAGACTTGATTTGCGACCACCGCATTCGCATGCGCCTTCCCTTTACCCTTGGGGGTAAAATTTGGTTGCGGGGCATTGTTGGGTATCTGTCCCCTCTCTGCCTTTTTCCTCTTGAGGAATCGTTCAGCTCGCTCTCCACGCATCTTCAAATCCTTCCAGGTTTTAGATGGCGCCATTCCCATGGCTTCAAGGATGTCGAGCGTGAGGTTGTTGTGGCAAGTCTCGAGAATGAAATCCTCGCTGACCGGATCCCTGCAATTCATAGCTTTGTTCCGGAATCTTTTCACGAAGTTTTCAACCGTCTCGCCGTTCTTTTG
>BQKN01063675.1:108594-119332 GCA_022839385.1 Asparagus kiusianus
CAATTGCGGTGGTCGCGGGGTTTTCGGTCAATCCGTATCCCCGTGATTCTGACATTCTGTCGGCTCACGTAATCCGTCGGTTTGCTTCAGTCGCTCACCGGCATCATTTGAGCTCTTGTGAACTGGGTAGCGTCATTCGATCGTCGATCGTTAACACCGAGCTGTGAGTGGGGACCTATCGGCAATTTTCGATGCCTACATAGTTCTGGTAAATGGAGTCTTGGTTATTTTACCTTTAAGACAAGACTTGCAAGTATCATAAAACTTAAAGTCAAATGGATCTAAATATCCATGCTTATGTAGCTCGCCAAGTCTTTCTTTATTAATATGACCAAGTCTACAATGCCATAAGAAAGCGTCGTTCATAACTGAGTGCTTTCTTTTATTAGTGTGATGAGTATTCAGAATTATTTTTTGATTAAGAATATATATGTCATTACACAATGTTCCATAGCAATCAACTTTTGATTATATACAATATTCATAACATTATTCTCCAACTTGAACATATATCCATATTTATCTAATAAAGATATAGATATTATATTACATATCATAGTTGGTACAAAATAGCAGCTATTCAAAATCAAAATATTTCTATTTGGTAAAGCTAGATAAAAATCCCTAACCGCAACTGCTGCAACTATTGCACCATTACCAACTTGTAAGGTCATCTCTCCAGCACCAAGCTTTCTATAACTTCTCAGCCCCTGTAAAAAATTACAGATGTGAGATCCTGATCCGGTATCTAATACCCAAGATGTAGGATTTATAGAAAAACAATTCTAAGTAACCAACCCACTTGAAGATGAAGCAACAACTTGCTTCTTCTTATTGAGTGAGGCTAGGAATTTAGGATAGTTCTTTTTCCAGTGTCCTGACTTGTGACAATGGAAGCATTATGCAGTCGTCATTTTTTCCTTTCCTTTGTCCTTCTTGACAGCCTTCTTAACACCTTTCTTTGGTTTAGTAGTTTACTTCATTCATTTTTTCTTGGCAACCAGTTTGCTAGAAGTGGAAGAAAATTTCCCTATAACCAAGGCTCGTGTTTGTCCCTTTTTCATAGAACTTTCCTCATGTCTTAACAAATTAAGCAGGACAGGAAGAGTGGGCTCCAGATCCACCATCAAGAACTGTGATATGAATCGGGAGTAGGTGGTGTCAAGGACTGTAAAATGATATCTGTATATCTATCTGCATCTAGGCCTGCATTCAAAAGTTTAAGCTCATTGACATAGGCAATCATTTGGAGTACGTTGTCCCCGAAGATCCCACAGTATGGAACAAATTTCTAGATGCCACGTAATTCATTTATTGTGGTTGCTCGCCATACAGTTCTTCTGTATTATGAAATATGGATCTGACATCCATATTCTCATATTGCCTCTGATGGACCAAATCTATAGAGGTAATTGTGAAGCATTGAGCAAGTGAACAATCTCTATCCCACTTTATGTGGATTTCATTATCTGCTATAGTGGGTTCTGGGCCTAGAACAGACCTAGAACAGGTTCCAGCGTTGTGAGGACATATGCTACTTTGTCATAAGTTAGGGCAATTTTAACATTCCTCAACCAGTCTTTGTAGTTAGGACCAGTTAACTTGTTCTGTTCTAGGATGAGTTTTAAACCAGACATGATGGCATGAAAGAGAAAGAAAAATATTTTAGCAAATGTTCAATACATAAAATAGATTCGGTTCATTTTTTATCTAAGTTATGCCTCCCACTATTTTTCGAGTCCCTCAAAACCTTTATAAGAGGTGATCAGAAAACAACCTCTTATTTTCAAGTGGGATCAAGATCCAATTATCATTGCATGTATTAACCTTGACGATGGCCAACAAATCGATATACTCAATAATTGGTAGATAATTTTTGTCCTTTATATTCTTGTAATTCTTGATATGATTTTGCCCCTAGTCTTTTATGACCTTGACGATGGCCAATAAATCATAAAAAGCTAGTTAAGTTTGGAATCATCATTTCTTGACCGGCTTAAAGTTAACTTATACATACTCTTAACGAAGGCCAACAAAGTTGCATAACCAACTTAAGCTATCCTTATATCTTATATACAGATGAATACTACTTAGCCATAGAATAGTATTACCTTGACGATAGCCAACAAACAAAGTATTTATAAGCTTAGTAGTATTCAACTGAAATGATGGAGGGCTACGGACGATTTGATAAATCTTTTACCATAATCAAACTTGATATAGTTTAAAGATGCTCTATATTTATACTTGTAATAATTAAACTAGCTAGGTAATTACAAGATTGGTGGGAGGGTTCTGAGATATTCACCGGGAATATTCATCGCACCTTAATTAAGTAATCACCGCTCTTTAAGACTATAGCGTGAAAGATTGGGCATCACCCCTAATCTTAAGTTGGGCATCACCCCATGATCTATATCTCATAATTAATTTTCTTGACACTAGTTAAAAGTTCGTTCTAAATATATTTCTTTTAACTGTTTTAGGTTTATTTATCTTTCACACTAATGATGTGTTAATGTCGGTCTCACCACTCTATGGTCAATAAACTCTTATTGACATGTCTCACAAAGTTTAAAATGAGGTTTTTATAAAAAAACTATTTCTCTAATGAGATAGAGATATTAACTTTGTAGAAATTATATTGACATCTACAATTAGGGCACAATCAACATTGATATATATGTAAAAGCAATATGAAAATAGTAGTGGACAACTAAAGGAATAAAAATGCAACTATACTAATTACATTTTAGTAAGCAATTTGTAACCCCTTGCAATGCTAGCTCCCTTGCAAATCCTATATTATTACAATCACATATACATAGGACATACAAAGCCCATTTATAATGAAAAAACCATCTCGTAGGATGGGTAATAATATTGCATTGAACGTAAAATAAAAACTATAAATGGAAAAACTAAACTAAACAACCATACCCCCCTACTCGAACAAGGGACTATACCCGTAGTCGTAGCCCATGATTCGGTGAGCAAGTGCCTAAACCTGTAGGCATAGGGGACGGAAAAGGTTGTAAATAATATTACATTTCTAGCTATATTACATCAATACAATAAATGTACGAGAATCGTTGTTCACTACCATCCATAAACATAATAACCACGCAAGATGATATAAAGCATATAACTTAATCAATATTAAGAAATATGCATCTATCTTGTTATGCAACAAATTAAAAACTAGATAACATAGGGACTATCCTAACTCAAATATGACTATCATGCTTCTAATATACAACTATACTAGTTGTAAATAAGTGTTTTGCAATTTATACAAGTGTTTTTACTCTTAAAAACTTATGAAACAAAAATAACATTTTTGAATCAACAACTAGTATAACTAATTACAAAACAACTTGTATTAATTAACTAGTTTCATCAAAATATATTTTAATTAAACTAGTAATTAGAAGCAAGTACAAAGTCCTCTATGAGTTAGATATACATGTAAAAATTCAATTAGATGGAACCATGTCTCTGATACCATGTTGGCAATTCATGCTAAATACATGCAAAATACGCAACGGAAGACTGTATGTATAATAATACTAAGCATGTAGAGAGCATAAAAAATAAGCTAGGACCATCCTAATTAAATCTAACATGATCTCTATAAAAAAAGAGTAACCAAGAGCTTTGAAGGCTTACTTTCGTTGCGTGATTCGATAGTAGATCGAACAACCCCTAGCACTTTCTCCTTGTTGTTGTAAACCTCCTTGTAGTGGATCTCTAAGTCTTCAAGTGAGCTTGATAAAAACAGAGTCTTCTTGAGACACAATGCAAGATATCCACCCCGGGGTACTTCAAAATCCTACTATTTCCTCTTACTCAAAGATTGCTAGAGTTTAGTTAGAGGTAGAGCTCTCTTTTATTCTCTTATGGAAAAAAACCACTTAGCCAAATTTCATTAACATTTCCATAAGAGAGAGAGCTCATATATAGAGTGAGATATGTCATGACTCATCTCATGAGTCATGCCATGAGTATCAAAATGTAACGATTCCTTTCATGAATCATGCAATGACTCATCTCATGAGTCATGCAAAGAGTCATGAAGAATCAAAACTATGTGCTAAAACCATATGCCCAAACCATACCACCTTAATGACTCATCTCATGACTCATTAATCAATGTATAAAGAAGTGTGTATTTTATAAATGAAAATACCATATTAATACGATGTTTCATAAATACGGTATTATGTAATTTTTCTAATCATTAACTAATAAGTCATCATATGACCAAACAATCAATGAGTTGACCAAAAGTCAACTGTTGACCAAAAAGTCAACCAATTGACTAAAAGTTAACTTTATGGGAAAAATACTGGAATTCATTTCTTAAGCACATAGCATTCTGATTTTATCGATACATATAACCGTTTATGTGTATCCGGTGAAAATTATATATGAGTATCAATCATACGTATTTAACTCTATACATTATATTTTATAGGATTCAAGTACGCGCTTGGTGTGACTCTAGGACCCAACTTAAGACTCGATAGTGGACCATATCCACAAGTATAATGGAGGTGCCAGCTACACATGAAGACTACCCGAGTATAAGTTATGATAAATGTCTACAAGATGCTTACATAATTTTATCAGGACCATTCAGTGATAATATTGTATAGTCCGGTCTCTTCGTTAAATAATGTCAACTATCGAGCCTAGGATATGGTAAACTGTCAAACCCTAATAGCTTGATTAGTGTTTGTTGATATTAAACTCATAACCTTTAAGGTCAAACTGACACTCGGTTTATCCTATTTACCTCGACCAAGGATTTCTAGGTTATAGTTATATCAAATAATCTTATGACATCATTCCCCTATACTAGGAAAGACAAATCTCATCTTGGCATCTTAATATCTACTTATGTCTCGGGATGTACCTAAAAAGAACCGTTATACACAATTCAATGAGAACTGTGGTTAGGTAAAAGTCTAAGTACACCTATACTGACATGTAAGATATTGCACTCATGCCTCAGATTAAGAGACTACTATGTATTATATCACTTTAGAACTTTTATTTGACAGTTAAGTATAATTACCAACTAGACGTTCTCAGTGAGTCATTCAGTCAACTCATTCACTAATGAGTCACCTGTATACTATATCTTGATGTCTCACATCAATGATCCAAGAGATGAATCATCATCCTACCAAAGGAGAAATAGAGTATACACTAGTCTTCCCAAAGTGATGATGTCTCATTTCTATACTTTATCGACTAGGAACATTTTAGAATATACATTAGCGACAAATCAGATCTCTTCATTACGATCATATCCGAAATGTCTGATAGTCTAGTATCATTCTAAGGACTTTATCTATATTAAAATACCAGATAAATCTGACCAAAATAGTATACTATCATTTTGAACAATGATGTTATATTCATATAGGTCCTGTTACAATATACAATTATTACCTGTAGGGCACCTATATCTAACAAATTATTCATGTCATTTTCCTAAGCAAAGTCTAAGATGAAACATTTATTTTATTTAGACTGGGGGTTAAATATTCAAAACTCGTCCGAATAGACCATAATAAACTATGTCACACCTTCCCTAGCTTGTATATCGTCAAGTTAACATTACACCTCTGACAATTGAAATTTTCTAAAGTTATTGTAAATAATAACAAAAAGAATTTCTGATTCGTGTTAAGTTAACACTACACTTATGACAATTTTTAATTTTTTTCATTGTCCCAAAAAAACAAGGAAAAGGCAATGAAGAGCACTACAATATCACTTTCATTTAATATTGTTAATCTGATACAGAGTGACAATACTTGGCATAAAATTTATTCAAAACAAAAAAAAGAAGCAATCTAAGATTCAAGCATCGGGGTTCATCAATTTGAAGGAGTTGAGCTTGGACTTAAGTGCAGATAACTTACTCTCATGAGCCACTCGGACTTGTTCTGCAATCTCCCTCCTAAGGTCTTCTTCAACAGGCACTATAGCAGCAATATCTTTTCGAAGGCCCTCAGAAGCGTGGAGTTCGTTACAAAAGTCCTTAAAAACTTCGTCACTTTGAATCTTAAGCCCTTTTATAACATCTACATCTTGAGCCAACTGTGCCTTCTTTTGAGCTAGCTTAGTCTCTAGACGAATAATGTCTTCTTCAGTATCACGAACACCAATAGAAAGACTACCCATATCAATTTGTATTTGAGTGTGGTGTTCCTGTAAAATCGCCAAATAGGCCTCTTTCTCGGATAAACTCTTATGAAGGACCTCTTGATGACGCACCCTCGAGGTTTGGGCCACAGAAAAAGCTTGCTCCACTTCAGACTCTAATCCGGTGTGCTGCCAATCCAAAAGGGTCCTTAACTCCGCTTCCATGAGATGATGCTTTCCCTGCAACATTCAGTCCACCGCATGTCGCCCAAGTTCCTAATACTAGTTAGACAGCTGTGCAGGAGAGGTTCGAAGTCCTCAAAGGCAGCATGTCCAAGGCTAACAACACGGATTGTTAATTCCATCATGTCTTCTAGCTATTTGACGAGTTTCCTTAGGATTTCTGAACTCAGAGGGGGAGTAGGCAGATAGATTACACCCTTAAATTCGGTGGAGTTCAGAATCAAATCTTTCTGGAGGATCTTGCCCGGCGGTTACCCCCATCAATAGGTCCCATTGAGTGGGCAGGCTCTAAACCCCTGACACTCAACTTCTCTTCAGCTTCCACATCCTCAGGAACCGAAGGAGTTGATTGAAGTGCTTTATCTTCTTTATCAGCCAGGAGCACGACAGGTGCAGATTTCATCACGTCACCCATTAGCTTTGCCCTTTTAGAGTTTTTGGCCACAATAGGCACCCTTTTGTGAACCCTTCTATCACATTCACCCTCCTCCGTAGTAGTAAGGATCTTCTTCCCCGACGATCTTAATGAGCAAGGTTCAAGAGTAAGTGTTTCCTTAAAGGTTTCCTCAGTCGCCTTCTCTTCACGAGGCTCGGCAGGTGGTATCTCTGCTTGGACTTCTCCAGCTCCGGCTACCTCCCATTCACAGGATAAAAATTCTTCCATCCCTGGTAGGTGAGTCCTTACAAAACCTTTTCTAGGCATGTAGAGCTCTTGGATTTCATTAATGCAGGAAATGTACATATCATACTCCAAAATCCGAGAAGCCTCATTAAACCAGTTACGGAAGTCCACAACAGTAGAGCAACTAGGTGGTGAGCTGGGCAAGGTGAATTAAGCATGGGTCCCACCAGTAGAGAAGAAATACCATGAACGGGCACCCTCGTATAAATTCCTAACTTGAGCCAGCGCTAGATTAGGGTTACCAACATAAAGTTGGTCATATCCGAACTGTCTGGCAAACCGAGAGGGTATGTAAGGTTCAATGATGTACTTCTCCTTCAGGCGGAAGACCAGATAACCTAATTTGATCATGAGGAGCCATCTGAAGACACCTTCTTCCAAAGATGAGGAGCCATCAAAAAGTACATCCGTAAAGCTGGAACCTCCCTCTTCAGCTCTGTCAAAATCGGGAGAGCAGTAGAAAATTTTATAATTGTCCTCTTGGGACAAGAATTGTCGAGCCTAGACTATGTAGGCATTGGTCCACGTGGCCAACTCTAACCTCTGCACAAATGGAACAGAAGCCTCACTATTGTGGGTGATCCCCATCATCAATGGAGGGTAATGCAACATGAACCAAGTCGCCAAGTATGTATACGGTACTGGTACACGAGGTTGGGGAGTTTTATAAACTTTCTTCCCAGCAACACTGGTCTCTTAGGCATTAACAAATTCAGAAGTCAACGTCTGTAAGCCACTCTGTATGCATCCTACCATGGCAGTGAGGAGACTCATGGGCCTTCCATGAGCTAATAAAACAGCTGGGTACACTACCTCAGCTAAGATGGACTCTACTGGCTTCGATAGCACTACACAGTGTTTCAGCCATATCATCAAGAAGCCAGCAAGGAGAGCAATGTCAGAGATGGGAGTTGTAGCCTGGTAGTGAAAGCTCTCAAATTCAGTACCAGCCTCAAATCCATCCTCAAAATCCTTATTCTTATAGCTAGCATTAGCAGCCTTAATGCGAGTTCTGATGCTTTTAGGAGAGATAGCAGCGAGTCGAGTTATGGCTGCATCCTTTTGACTCAAATTCTAGAAAAGATAGTTCGCCTAAGCTGTGTGCATAATGCCTCCTCTGCGAACGCCAATGACTTGAGCGCAAATATGAAAGTGGCACATCAACCTCCAGAAGGTTGCATAAATCTCTGGGTGTGTTGCTCTCAAAATAAAGAGTTCTTCCGTAGTAGGAATGAACTCTTCATAGGACATTTTTCCGAATGGTAGCCCTGATACAGCTTGTATTTCATGAAGAGAGAAGCTCAGCTCTCCAACAGGTGTGAAAAAGGTGCAACTATCTGGATTCTATCTTTCTAGCATAGCAAAGAAATTGGGATAGCTTTGAATAATCTCACGTCGAGTGGCCAACACCAAGATTGTACGACCAGATTTAGCAAGCGGCTCCTTAAGGTCTTCAAGGACAAAGTCCACCATGCGAAACCACCAACCACCTTCTCCAAAATATATCCAGTCGGGAGATATGAACATCTACGTAGGAAATTCACCCTGAGCAGCAATGAACTGGCGAATAAAAACATTCGCCGGAAGGGGCACCTCTAGAGCAAGATCTTTCTTCTCGAATCTATCAGGTCTTAGACCCTTGATTTATCCCTCAATCTGTACACGAGCTCGTCGACTAGATCCAAGCGATATGTTTTCCCTCTCCTTGACAAGCTCAAAAGCTAAACCCCTATGTCATCTGACACTTAGAAAATAGGAGAGTGGGTACATTCTCTTTATACTCGGGAGAAAGAAGAAATAGTTGTTGATTCTGCGTAATAGCCTGGAATCTTCCACATGTATAAGTTTGTCATTTGCCGCTATACGATCTCCAAATAAGAATGTTGGCTTTGTGAACTGGCCATGGCCTGTCGGTGTCACCAGATCCAGGTCGTTGATCAAAGTCCTCAAGGTGGAACATCTGGCTTCCATGATCAAATCTGCCCACTCTAATCAGGGACAGTGCACACCAGAATTCTCTCATGAAGACCAAAAATCTCATTGTCATCTAAACCACCAATATAACCAAAATGATGGTCATGGGAAAGCGGCACATTGAGGAAAAGCACTGCACAACCAGAGGCAGAGATTAGTAACTGAAACAAGTTGCTAATATAAACCCAAAGGACTAGTCCCAAATGCAGAGGTCAAAACCCGCGTTTTCAATCTCAAACGTAGAGGTTAAGACCCGCATTTTAAATCTCAAACGCAGAGGTCAAAACCTACATTTTCAATCTCAAACGCAGAGGTCAAACCCACATTTTAAATCTCAAACACAGAGGTCAAAATCTGTATTTTCAATCTCAAACGTAGAGGTCAAAACCCGCATTTTCAACCTCAAACACAGAGTTCAAAACTACGTTCATTAATTAACACAGAGTCTTAACTCTGCATTTCATAACTAACACAGAGTCCCAATTCTACGTTTTAGTTAAAAGGAAACGAGTCATCTTCCTCATCATCAAGAACCTATTTAGAGTTTCAAAAAAAAACTTGTCAAAGCAAGTTACCGTGGTCAGCACTTACCAGAGCAGAAGAGCCCACCTAGTAGTGGTGGCAGTGGCAGTATCACAGTGGAAGTAAGAACACCGTTGGTGTCTTCAACCAGCGGTGTATTCGAAATCGTTGTGGAAGTAAGAACACCACCGGCGTCTTCAACCAGCGACATTTTCGAAATCATTTCCACGACTTTCTTAAAGTCGGAGCTCATTCTCTATGACTCCATAGATGCTGCTGATCGGAGAAGACGGAGATCGTCGGAGATCTTGTCAAAATTAACGAGAGCTCTTGTTCACAGAATCAAGACAAAAAAGAGTCTAATGACTCTTGATTTGACCGCTCAGGTCTATTTATAACAGTCGTCAAGCTGTTAAGGTAGTTTAGGATTCTAGGAAAGAATCCTAACCATTTTTAAACACAAACTCAATGTTAATGGATAGAAGTCAGTTAGACTCAACACATGCGTTCAAATCCCAAATGTAGGTTAACCCATGCGTTCAAATCCCAAACGCAGAGCTCACCTCTGCGTTCCGATTGTTCTAAACAAAAGGTCCACTCTTGCATTCAAGAACTCTTTTAATAGAGTAATGTTAAAACATTTGTATCTCCTCAGCAGGGTCCAAGATAGTTCAGCTAACAAAATTCTCTATTATCGCCAAGTTAACATCACACCCATGGCGATCATTATCCCCACAGAGCCTGAATTTACCTTGCATAATTTCCAGTGCGGCAATAATTATTATGTCAAAATCAACTTGTCGATTCTCATCAATAAAACGATAAGTCCCCAAAGTCACTCAATTCATGATCAATTTATTAACTCTCCTCAGCAGAGTAATAAATGGCCAACTTATCAACTCTCTTCAGCAGAATGATAAGTGTAGGCGTCAAAAAATGCTGAAAGATATCCAAACTCAGCTCAGGAAGAAGACATCCAAAAATGCCAAAAAGAACACAAGTTTGGATTGTCTCGCCGGCGAGACAGTCTTTACTGTCTCGCCAAGGCGAGACAGGCTTTACTGTCTCGCCCAGGCGAGACAGACTTTACTGTCTCGCCCAGGCGAGACAGACTTTACTGTCTCGCCCAGGCGAGACAGACTTTACTGTCTCGCCCAG
>BQKN01063675.1:119342-130426 GCA_022839385.1 Asparagus kiusianus
GTTCCCGGCACAGGCAAAGATCCCACAAAAGCAGTGATCCAAACAACGATCCTGCGTTTATTTTCTCAAGAGTTGTAATCTTCATTTTTGTTGTGTAAAAGAGTCTTATAAAAAGGCTGTTTTCTTTGAATTTATTGTAATCGACCGAAGATATAATGAATTCGACAACAAGATCAACTTTTGACGAAAACCATAAGTTTCCAAATCTTGTTCAAATCACACAAATATCAAAATTTATCACCCTGAATGATAAAATTACTTAGCAATTCTCCCCAGTGAGACGTTAAGTCCCCCAAAATTGTGTTCGAGTCATACAAACATTTTTCCCGTCACGTTAACCTTACACCTCTGATAAAATTAACTTATCGACTCTCACCAATAGAGCGATAAACCCTCAAAGTTGCCTTGATCGCAACATTTTTTCCGTCAGGTTAATCTTACATCTCTGACAAAATTAACTTATCAACTCTCACCAATAGAGTGATAGGTCCTCAAAGTTGCCTCGATCGCAGCATTTTCCCGTCACGTTAACCTTTACCTCTGACAGTTCAAAACCCCTTTTTGAACCTGTTAATTTTTTTGCATAAGAATAACAAGTGTTCATATAAAATCCCTGACATATTAAAACTTTTTTAGAATTACCCCAAGAGGTGACCCAAAAGAAATTTTGAGTTTTACACTAAGTGAAAATTCACGCCATGTTAATATTACATCTCTGGTGCTTATAAGTTTCCTTCAGTGTTTCAAGTAAAAACGCAACACGGGAGGGAACAAGTTTGTCAACTCTTTTCAGAAGAATGACAATCAACTCTAAGGGTTTGATGATTCTTAAACAGAATATCAAGTCCAGAAGGTAACAACAATCCCCAGCAGATTGAAGCTTTCTGAAATTATCATAAGTGATAATAAAGATAAGTATTAAATCTTGCTTCGTGAATGGATTTTTCATTGTTTTGAAACAAAAGGTGACACATAAGAAATAGTGGGAAACTAGAATGATATCACTTTTATTTAAAACATTAAGAAGTGATACAAAATTTTGTTCTTATCAACCAAAAAGAGCAATACATAATTAAGCCCCTAGGATCATAAAGTTGAGAGACACAAGCCGGGACTTAATAGCAGAAAGCTTTTCCTCATGAGTGGCATGTACCGTTATTTTAGCTTTCTTCCTAAGTTCATTCTCATCCGGCATTGCCATGGAAGCTTCCTTTTGAGCAAGCCCAAGAGCCTGGACCAACGAGCAATAAGTGGTGTAAGTCTTTACACTTTTAATTGTGAGCCTATTCAGGATTTCTTCTTCTCGACCAAGTTCAGCCTTGTGTCGGGCCAACTCCACCTCTAATCGATCAATTTTCGCTCGAGACATCTGTACAACAGTACTAGAAGCAATCACAGCTTCTTGCCTCTGAACACATTGGCCCTGCAAGAATGCAATCTCAAGCTCTCTTTCAGCTACGCTCTTTTGTAGAACTTTATACTTATGTGCTGCTTCAGCGTGGAAATTAGCAAAGGTTGATGTAATCTGAGTAGCAAAATCAGCACAGTGTAGTTCCTCTAAAGCTTTAAAGTCCTCTTCCAATTGAGAGATATTATCTGAGCAATGACGAAACCATTAAGAATTGTCCACATATTTGATACTACTCAAACAATTCAAAAATATTGACCTGAAAGAATCAAATGAAGCTCGTCTAGCATTGACTTCTTTAATCGCCATCTTCATCATATCCTCCAACTATCCATAAGAATTTTAAGCATGGAGGGAATGACCATCGGACTTAGAGAAGCGACAGGGGATGTCACCAGGGCTCTCAAAGTTGTAGATCTCGGTGTGAGAACAGTTAGTGATGATGGTGAAGAATCCGGAGAAGCCATTACAACATCCAATTATGAAGGACTTGAAGGGAGTGCCATGAGCACCCCTGCTTGGGTTGAGCTTAGCGTACTCTCAGTCTCCGTAGGTTTGAGAGAAATCATGAACGGAGGTGATTTCTCTTGCGAAGAAGTTGCCACTATCTGTGCTTGCGCTATTGGAAGAGTTATCAATGTCTGCTGCTCTGATAAAAAAGTTGCCATTATCGGTGCTTGCTCCGGGAGAGAAGTGGTTATTACCTGTTGATCTGGATGAAAAGTCGTGTCAGTGACCTCGTGAGTTGGAGATCCTACACAAGAAAGCAGTTAGTATACAAAAAGAAAAATACCAGAAAGTTCAGAATGGACAACACTTATCGATGGGAGAAAGAGGGATGTAGGCCGACGCCTTGTCAGAAGAGAGCGGTAGTGGAACATCCCAATCACCAAGATTATCATCACTATCATCTTCCCTCTCATCAGCACCCTCACTGTGGGAAGATGTATCATAATTCACTTCCTCCTCATCATCTGCAGCCGAAGGTCCAGGAGAACTCATGACTGCAGTTGTCTTAGTCATAATTCTTGTTGTTGGGCTATGGATTGTAGCCCCTATAGGTGGCAATAATACTAAAGTGGTAGGTGATTGATTTCCGCTAAGTTTTTCATGTTCGGCCACTACAAGTTAATCTGCAGGAGGCCTATCTACTTCAGATTGAGATGTTGAAGGTATTACCTCTATGGTTAGAGGAATGACATCTTGACCTGGAGATGTTGAAGCAACATGGTCCATTATGGGGAAAGACTCTGCATCCCCAGCAAACGACTCACCCTTGCCCTCTTACTCATCCAAGGGGTGATAGGAAGAAAATCCGCTTGATAGAGCAGGACCCATGGAGCGGAGTCTAGTACGAGGGGGAAGACTTGCAGTGGCAGATTCTTGTCTTTCCTCACTCTCAGCGGACTTGAAAGCATCCGCCATTAATTTCTGCGAAGGAAAATCTGCTAACAATGTTTTACGAGTACCTTTCTCGTACTGACCCGCTTCCTCCTCAGTAAGAGCCCTTTTTCCAGCTACCCTTGTTCTTAGAGTTTCGACAGCCCTAAGACTTCCTTCTTGAGCACTCTCTAGTCCCAGCTGGTCTCCCTCTTCTTCTTCAGCTTCATCCTCATAGGATAAGAACTTGCTAATTCCTTTTAGACAAGATACTCGGGATCCTTTTCTAGATGAATACATTTTTATAAATTCCCGTAAGCCGAACAAATTCAGCTTGTATTTAGGCATCTTAGAAGCTGTATGATACCAATTGTAGAAAATCATGTAGGTGAAAGAATTGGGTGTCTTGTGAGGCAATCTGAATATAGCTCCAGTGCAGCCTGCTATAGAATAGTACCAGACCCAAGCTCCTTCATATAGATTACCAATGGCCACAAGCTAACCCCGTGGATTCCCAATATATAATTGATCATACTCGAACTGTCGGGCAAACCTGTACGGTTGGTACGGCTCAATTATACACTTCTCACTCTGCCTGAAAAGGAAATAACCTGGTCTGACGTTGTGTAACCAGTAGAAGACTCCTCCATCTAATCGAGTGAAACCATTCGGGCTAGCGGTGTCTTGAAATACCTGTCCATATCCCCCGCCTTCAAAGTCCGGGAAGCAACGGAATATATGATAGTTAAGATCTCTCGATAAGATTTGACGAACCCTTACTACGTACGTTCCTTCCCGGGTAGCTTTTTCTAACCTCTGTACAAAGAGGATGAATACATCGTCACAGGAAGATGGTGCACTCATTAGGTGAGGATAATGAGATATGTACTATGCCATCAGATAGGTATATGGCAATGGTACTCGAGGATTGGGAGTTACCAAACTTTTCTTCCCTTTGGAGCCTATCACTTTCACCTGAATGAATTCGAGGCACAGCTCCCTCAGACCATGCTGCAAATAGCACACCATGGCTGAAAGTAAATTCACAGGTCTCCCATGAGCCAAGAGAACAGCCAGATAGACTACTTCTTCTATCACGGCATCTATCGGTCTAGTGAGGACGACGCATCATTTTAACCATAACATGGGAAACCCTGCTAGCAAAGTCATGTCAGAAATGGGAGTGGCAGTTTGGTGGTGGAAACTTTCAAACTCAATATGAGTGGGGAAGCCATCTTTCCCTCCCTCATTTACGTAATGAGTAGTGGTGTCATTTATCAAAGCTTAAATAGTCTCCAGAGTACTCACATCTTGAAGAGATACGGCAGGAACCTTATAAGATAAGTTCTGAAAAATATATTCAGCCCAAGATAGTTGTTTTGCACCACCTCCTCGTGTCCCCATCAGTTGGGTACAAATTTGAAAATGACACATCACCTCCCATATGTTGGCCTTCTTATTTTGATGATGTTTAACAAACAAAAATTTACTTTTAATATTGTTTGTCTAGTATTTATGTTTATTTATTTATTATAGATAAACAACATGTTGGAGGATGGATGGAATTGCGCTTCAACGATCATATCCAATAGCAGTTGGCGGAATTGTGGAGTGAAGCCTATGCAATTCAAATTGAAGATCTAAGTTCTAGCTTCATCTGCAATGTGCACCAAATCAAGCTTATTGAAGATCAAGATCAAGCTTGGGTATATTTAGTTTAGGTTTTATATTATATGTGTTAAGTACTTTAAGCTCAATCATATATCACACACATACATTTTAGTTTATATATATAGTTATATATATAAGTTTTGGTTTTTCAGTTTACAAGTTTATATTTATGAAACAAATGAATATAATTGGAAAATACATTCTTGTTTTATATTTATATACATATATATGATTTCATCAATATCAAGTTTATTTAGTTAAATGAAATCATATTTATTGTTTTGAAAAGTTTGCAGAATATGCAATTTTGTGAAAATATTGTTTTATTGGTTTATGGACTTAACAATCATTAGTTTACAACTTTCTTTAAGTCTATAAAATCATTTTGTAGAGTTTCAAAAGTTTGTTTAAGTCAAATGTCAAAAACATGTATGTTTAGTTTTTATGTTTTTGGACTATTTTGAAAAATGATGATATTTTACATTTGGGAAGTCCTTTTTGAAAACCAGTTTTTGTAATATGTTTATTATCATGTTTACAATCATTTTCCAAGGTTTTATATTTTTTAGAATTTATTTGATATTTTTAAACCCAGTTTAAAGTTGAGTTTTTCTGTGCACTTCTGGTCTGTGCATGTTTAGTCGACTCATTAGTCGACTCATAAGTCGACTCACGAAGTACAGCGCAGTTATGATTTTTCTTCTACTGAGTCGACTCATATAAGTCGACTCATAAGTCGACTTATGAAAGAGCCATTGCACAGTAACGGCTAGTTTCCAGTAGTGTTTTCTGGGGGCTTTTTTGTCTTTTCAGTTGGGTTTTGGTTGTCTTAGGTTGTTATAAATACCCCATTACCTTCAGCTCTTCAACCATCTGAGAGAATGTTTTAAACAAGTTTAAAGAGTTTTAAACAAGGGTTTAAGTTTGGTTTAGTGTTTGTTTAAAAAGCTTTTAAGCATTTGAGAGTTTATTTTGTGAAATCAATTTCACAAGAGCTTGAGAAGATCATCTATCGGTGTTTGAGCATCCAACTCTTCTCCCTCTCTCTCTCTCTTGATCTATAGAGAAGTTTTTCTTAAACTCAATTCTAACATTTTATATGTTTGATTGATCTTAATTTCATAAGCTATATTTTATATTGAGTTTAAATTGTGTTTATTGAATCTCTTTGTTCACACACAATCATTGATCTTATTGTATTTACATTCATAGTATAATTTGGGGTTATGGGCTTGTGACTTAGAGTGTGAGCTTTCATTGTGTTCTCATCTATTGTAGAGAACAAATTTGTATTTGTGAGCCTTAATTGTGTAGTTCACATTGTAATACACTAGTGCACCAAGAGGAGTGTGTGGTGAGAGACGGGGTCATCCCAAGAGGAGTGGGGTAGATGGTAATGCCTAGAGAGAGGTTATAATTCCTAACATTTGAGAGAGACACGGGCTAGAGACCAACACTTGAGGTGGTAATTAGTGTGATTGCAAGAGTGTGAGATTGAGAGTTTTCGGTTAGCTAGAAAACTATATTGTGAGGTGTAAATGTTTTTCGGGTAAGCGTAGAAAACCCGGTGTGATAGTAGAGATCTCCTCGAGGTGAGGAGCGGGGACGTAGGTCAAGCGAACCAAACCTCGTGAACATATCATTTGTTTGTGATTGCATTGGTGTACTTATTTTCATGTTCATATCTATATTACCTTTGTCTATTGCTCATTGTTTTTATTCTTGCTATCTTATTTTGTTTGTTTCACCCTTGTATTAGTTGTATATCCTTGCATATATCTCATAGCATATCTCATTGTTAGGATATATCACTTTGTGTATATTGCTTATTTTTGGTTATAACGCATTGTCTTTCTATCTTGCAAGAATAACTTGAATAAATTTTAATTGGCATTTAAATTGGATTAAATTAGCATAAACCCTATTCACACCCCCCCCCCCCCTCTAGGGTTCTTTCCTAGTGGCATTAGAGTCTAACACCATAGGGTGTCATAGATCTCAGGACTGATCTCCTTCAAAATCCTAAGCTCACTCGATCCTGGGATAAACTCTTCATAGGGTAAATCTCCGAAGGGAAGGCCAAAACCGGCATACATTTCATGGATAGAAAACCCTAATTCCCCATCCGAAGTGAAGAATGCACACGTCTCTGGATTGTACCTCTCCAGGATAGCATAGAAATTGTAATAGTTGTGCTTAATACCATATCTGGTAGCCATTATAGGGCAACCGAGCCCAGATTGAGCTAACGGTCCATCTAACTCTTTCAATACAAATTATGTCATTCTTGTCCACCATTCTGCTCTGGTGGAATGTACCCATCCGGGAGTTCTAAAACTAAAGAAGGGAAATCTCCTTTCATAGCCAAAAATCTCCATATGAAGGTGTTGGCTAGACTAGTTGTTTCCCCTATAGGGTACCCTCTTGAGAATAAGCATGGCTCTAAAGCTGACACCTATCGATTGTAGCCTATGGTATGCATGCCAGTAAAAGTCAGAGTCCCAATTGCTACTCCATCCTGTTCTCTGACATGATCCCAATTCATATGTCTGGAGACGGAAGCACATTAGTAATATGAGATAGGGAACACCCTCTGCATGTCAGGAAGGAAGAAGCGGCGATCCCCTATCTATCTTAACCACTTGTAATTTTCACCATATGTGATGTCTTTCTGAATGACAACGTTATCCCCAAACAGAAATGTTGCCTTGGTGAATTTCGTACGAGATTCAGTTTTAAACTGAGCATCTGTAACTAAAGTCCTAAGTACGGCCGAGCTAGCTTGGGTGATCAAAGTGGCACGTTCCTTGTCGACATCTTGAAAAATTAGGAGTTCCTGATGCAGATTAAATTGTATATTTTAGTCTACACTACCTTCATGACCAAAGTGATGGTGAAAAGTGAGGGGTTCATTGGTATAAGGCACTACCAAGGAAGAGAGCAATCAGTTAGTGCAAAGATGAAGCATAAAAGACAAAACTCAACTGAAGAGGTTGAACCCCTTGTTAGATCATTCAAATGCAGAGGACAGACCCTGGATTAAAACATTCAAACGCAGAGGTCAGACCCTACGTTAAACATTCAAATGCAGAGTCCAAGTCTTGCGTTACAACATTCAAACGCAGAGTCCAAGCCCTGCGTTAAAACATTCAAACACAGATGCTGGACCCTGCATTAAAACATTCAAACACAGAGGTTAAACCCTGCATTAAACATTCAAACGTAGAGTCCAAGCCCTGTGTTACAACATTTAAATGCAGAGTCAAAGCCCTGCGTTACAACATTCAAACGCAGAATCAAAGCTCTGTGTTACAATATTCAAATACAGAATCCAAGCCCTACGTTTCAACATTCAAACGACCCGCGTTACAAAATTTGAGCGTAGAGGTCGAACCCCCACGCTTCAAATTCCAAATGATAGAGTCTCTGTGTTGTGCCATTAAAACAAGTTTCCTCGTTATTCAAAGGTCAGAACTTGCTGAAGAAAGTTTTACAACCATGAAGGCCGCACTTACCACCAATGAAAGGGAACTGTGGTGGCGGCACATCTGCCTAAACCGCGGCGCTACCAGCGACCAAAGCCGACAGTGACCTCTGAGCAGCAGCGACAACGAGTTTGGGTCAAGAGATGGTCTTCTTCCTGGGAGCCATTGATGAGGACGATCAGAGAAGATAAACAGGATTCGTTGGATGATCGGAGAGGATGAACAGGATTCGTCAGATTTTAAAACGAAGAGTTTTCGTTAGATGGTTCGGGGAAGAATGAAGAAGAGTCGAATGACTCGTGATTTGACCATAGTGGTCTATTTATAGACAACTATGAGCTATCAAATTAGAATGAGATTCTAGATAAGAATCCCGCCTAAACACAACCTCTGCGTTCGTGTTGAAGTTGGTTGAACTTCTGACGCAAAGCTCACCTCTGTGTCCTAAATCCCAAGCATAGGATTCACTTGTGCGTTTCAATACCATAAAGCAAATATTTCAACCAACAGGGCTATAGTACAGCTTCAGATAAGTAGAGAGAAGCTAATGATGGTCATCAAGGTGACGAAAGCTGAAAAGAAACTAGCCTATGTAGAAGTTATGCAGCCTCGTGGATGAGTACAGACAACTTATAATCAATAATGTTGATACTATCAAGTCCGATCTATTACGCTACTCATTCTCCCAAATGGCTTGACATTCCAACCAAGATTAACAAGGATATTGTTGAAATTATTACCCTAGTTTAGTTGATCAATAAAGGAGACAAAGTGGGTTCTTTGGAGGTTGCTCTCCTAGCCAAACTTGGGATAAGATCCTTCTCGTACATGCTTGTGGTTCTCTCTGTCTATGACAATGGATCTATCTTCAGCCCAAATGTGCTTAACTCCACTGAGGACGTCCTCGTTGGCAAGTTTGCAGCTGGTGTTTCTATAGTTGTTTCATTGTCACTGGCTCTTTCTTATCCAACTCTTGCAGTTGCGCCTTGGGTGCTCATCAATACTTACAAGAATCTTTTTTGCCGGTGCTGTTAACACTAAATGCACCTTCATACAAGTTGAAGGAATATCTCAAGGATCTAAGCAGATTAGCTTTAAAAGTTTCCCCTTCTGTTGCATCTGCTGAGAATGCTATTATTCCTGATGCCGAAGAAGAGGAAAAAGTTAATCCTACTAATGGACCTAATGATGATGACTTGGATTTTAGCTTGTTTGACTAAGTTTATTGTCATCAAGACACAAAAATTATCTTGTTTGGTTTAAGGTGATCAGAATTTTCTTGACTACTTCTACACGAGATTGTAAAGAATCGCCAATACAGGAAGTAGAACTGTGACGTACAGCAAATTCTGATAATCAAATTCATAATGCCTCCAAAATAAACGAAGTGAACAATCAGCCATGCAACGATAACTTGAGCTTTAGCTTGTTTGACTAAGTTTATTGTCATCAAGGTACAAAAGTTATCTTGTTTGGTTTAAGGAAGCAGAATTGCAACGTTCCAACAATTAGGTTCGCAGTGTCTTCGAATAAGACGGAGTGAACGATCATTCAATAAACTTTAGGATCCAAAGTATTCCGAAAATTTGTCCCAGTCAACCGCGAACTTTCAAAAACTTTGGAGGAGGTTCTGTAGGCTGTCTAAAAATCACAACAGATAGCTGACCTCTATCAAACTTCAATCAACATCTCGATAATAAAAGTTACAATCAGACGACTTTCACGTTAATAAAACAAAAGGTGTAATTAGAAGATTTTCACGTAAATCGAGAAAGGTTATAATTCAACGACCTTCAGGACGACTGATGAAAGCTCTGGTTCAACATTTTTCACAATCAACCATAAGAGTTATAATCTAATGAGTCTCACATCCTAAATAGCTAAAGTGAAGATTACAGAATGACGGTCTTTGCAAACGCTCCAATAGAGGATGTTACAAGTCAACAACCACTTCTAAACGCAGAGTTCACCTCTGCGTTCAATTTTCAAAACACAGGCGGCCCCTGCGTTTTTAATTTTCAGTAGACGCCCAACTCTACGTCTCAAGCCTAAGACGTAGAGTTAGGGCCCAGAATGCCCACTTCGGCATTTGACTCGTTCAAACACGAGCTTAATGGTTTTAAAATAGTTTTCTCTACGATTTGAGGGGATCTTTCCCACTTAGGAACGGATTAATAGGTCAGTTAGACCCCTTATCTTCATATAATCTCAATAAACTCAGTAGAGTTAAGGACCGGCCTTTTGGATCGGATAAAATCATGAGGAGATCGTCTAGAGAGAACTTCTTGGCAACAAAGAGATCTTGAGGCATCCTTCAGCAATAGCAAATTCACTTGGCTATTAACCGAATTTTCGGTTCAAACAACTCTTTTCACAGAGTTTAAAACTTGCTCTGAAGTTCATAAACTCGTTAAGAGTTCTTTTCATACTTACCACACAGTTGTAGGATCTGAAATAGATACACTTGAACACTAGAGGGGGGTGAATAGTGTTCTTTTAAAAGTTATGCAAAGTATATTATAAATTGCAATGAAAAATAGCAATCTCAAAAAATCACAATCACAAACACAGGGATTTTATACTGGTTCCACCAATCCGGTGTACTGTTGGCCTTCTTGTTTTGATGATGTTTAACAAACAATTTACTTCTAATGTTGTTTGTCTAGTATTTGTGTTTTCGTATTTATTGTAGACAAACAACGTTGTTGGAGGATGGATGGATTGCGCCATAACGATCATATCCAATGGAGGTTGGTGGAATTGTGGAGTGAAGCAACATACAATTCAAGTTAAAGATCAAGTTCAAGCTTCATCCGTACGTGTACCAAGTTGAGCTACAATGAAGATCAAGATTGCTTGGGTAATGTAGTTTAGGAGTTTATATTATGTGTGTTAGATACTTTAAGCTTAATATTATACACACACATTATATTGGTTTTCATGTATATATGTAATTTCATATATACATATATGTTTGGTTTTCATGTATATATATAGGTATATATATATACATAGTTTTGAGTTTTCGTGTTCATAAATATGATATTACACATTTCATATTTATTATTGTGTTTTGGTTTAGCTATATAGATATGAAACAAATTTACATTCATATATATAATCATATGTTTCATACTCTA
>BQKN01063675.1:175003-191449 GCA_022839385.1 Asparagus kiusianus
GACAGTCTACGCTAGACAAGAATTGATGAAGCATATATACTTAGTGTCACATAAGTGTAAGCTTAAGCATTTCAAAGGTCAATTGAGCTTGTATGCTCGAACAATCAGATAGTTATATGACGAGTTATTTGCATATTCTAGTTATCTTGCACCCTAAAAGAGATGATTATTTCGTAGTCATAAGAAAAGTCAGAATTCCATCTTTAAGGGTCCTGACTGTTGTTCTATTAGGTGATTTGAATGCCGAGTGCAATTATCATTTTGCAATAACTAAGTTCATGCTTCTCGAGTATCAGTGGGATACATCCTATGCATCTGTAGCACACCACTGTTTAATTTTTTTTCAGACTAGAAATATGCTCCATTTCTCCAAAGCGAATATGCTTAGCATACTTGCCATGCTGATTCCACCTTTCAAAATGACTGCCTTACCCATTACCACTTACTGGATGTATAGGCTCTTATAAGTCATGCTCCAATTTCCCATGGACTCATTCATTCCCTTGCAAAGATTTATGTTCACCTATAATTGTGCTTCAGAGAGCACTTCATGCCTAGAATGTGTTCAATTGAGAGAACCTCATCCAAAATCTCAATGTTCAAATATTTTACCAGTTCGGTCACTATGTTCTCTTCCAAGTCCAGGCACACATATACCCTTGCTCTAACATCATTAATCTTTAACATTCACCTGTTATGTGTCTATTATAATTTATATGTAACACCCTGCTGACGCCATGAAACTCTTATTTTTATACTCTTTCCATGGGGGTCAGATGTCTTCTCTCTGGGCTGAAATCTGGGTTGCATACTGATATGTTTGAATAAATACTACTCAAAATGTCACAGTTAGAACGAATGGGAAATTTCCATTTTTGATGGCCAATACTGGGGAGATTTGAAAATTTGGGGCCATTGGACAAGCTGAGAGAGGATTCCATTTTATGCATAGTGATCTGTTATATTGCGCTAATGGTTATCAAAAATGCAATTTTTTTTAAATAAACGAGCCAACATGTGCTTCTTGCATTATCTAGGGCAACATCTTGGGTTAAACCGAAAATGTTGCCTAGTGTGACCACAAAAAAACGTGGGGATATCATCTCCTCACATCATGGTGTCTAGGTTTGAAAATGTTGCAGCCAATATGGACATTTTTCATATGAACTGACATTTAAAACAGTGAATAACTTTGTGGTAAAGGCCTTGACCTGCCTGGCTTTTCATCCATATGCCAATACAGAAAATGACGTAGTTTCATGAGGGCCATATTTTAGGTTTATAGTTATAATCTATTGCTAGCAATCCAATTCATTGAGATTTATGTCTTAAGACTTTATTCAGGGAAGGTAATCAGTTAGCTTTTTCTATAGGACACACTATATTGATATTGTGTTTGAAATTGATTTTGATATTTCATTATATTGCTTTTATCAATATCAGAGCATGGCCCATTTAGGATTAAGAACTGTTTTCCAAAGTCTCTCCAGACATGCAATGGAGTACTTTGAATTTGAATTGTGTTGTATAATACATGTCTAGCATGCCTTTTACTTAACTGGTGAATAGCAAATAGAATGTATAAGAAGTCAAATATGACATTTGGTATTTGATGAGAAGTGTAGAAAGATGAATAAATGCAGAAATATTTATACGACTTAAATTTAAGCATGAATACTTGCAACGGGTGAATGACAAATTGAAGCAATGTAACGATAAGCTTATTTAACATGTAAGCAACGGATAATTTAACGACAAAGTTTGCTTGTAAGTTAATGTTACAGAAGAAGCTAAATGGTATATGTCTGTTATTAAGCCACTCTTTTATCAATGTTTGGCAGCAGTTGACTACAGTTCTGATAGAAATTTTGGGGAACAGAAAAGCGGAAGTAGAAAGAGGAAAGAGGGGATTTAGTTTCTTTTTTCTGTTTCTTATTTTTGTGGGTTGATTTGTGTTTTTTTTTTTTTTTTTGGGTGGAGAGGGGGGGTGCTCTGTCAGGTCAGGTTTCAGGTGAAATTCAAACCTGATACTCCCATAGTATGCTAGCAATTGCATTTAGAAATTCAAACGTCATACTGCAATAGCAAATGTATTTTGGTAATGAAAATTAAGCTTTCTTACCAAAATTAATTAATTATCAACTCAACTTTCTTATGGTATATAGTTTGATCCTTTCTAATTGGCCTAATTTGAGTTTTTAATGCAATTTCTTCTCCCTGTGTGCGCACGCTCGCATGCATGCGTGGCTGCCAAATGTATTTTTTGAACATTAAGGATAACAAGTGCAATTTACAATATAATATGTAAGTTCAACTTTGCTGAATTAGGAAATGAAAAAGTTTCCTTCGAACTAGACCTTTTACATGGTTTGCCATAGAGCTCAACTGATTCTTTTTCCCCCTCCTCTTGCCTAAACTCCGTTTGTGCACAATTGATTGGTAATTATTTCACTGATTGTACAAGGTGTTTTAGATTTAAGATGACTGACCTTCTTGGACATAGTTTGCCTTAGAGCTTCGTCTAAGTTTTTCTCCAGTTGCTCAAGGCCACTCAAGTTCAGTTGGTTAACATTGGCTTCATTGAGATACCTGCAAGAGAATTTTACATTAAAAAATTCCGCATAATTTTGCAAAAAAAAAAATCTTTCTACATATGGCACTTCGTGAAATTTAGAAGTATGTCATCCTGCATCATAGAAGCCTGCACAAATAGTAACTCAGCCCTACGTATTTGCAAGCATATTACCTTTGTGCAATTTCCATTAGCTCAGCATTGCTTTCTGGGCGAGCGAATTCCTCGAGTTGCCTATGTGGCATATTTGGGTGGTGCTGGTACTGTGGTGACATGGAAAACAAATAGGGTTAAATGAAATGGCAGTTTTGCCAACATAGTTAAGAAGTAAGAATTCTATCATGACCTCCTATCACGTTGATCATTTTAAGAAAAACATTTCTTTTATACAAGGCTCCTGGAGTCTTAATAAATTCTTCCAAATTCCAATAACAAGCTGCTTCTACTTACTTTCCTAAAGTTCTATGTATAGTCTCATTTTTCTTTTTCTTATTTCCTTTCTACGAGGGTGCAGTCCTGGAAGCCATATCCTTCTTCTACTTTTCATGAGCTTGAAGCTCAGAACCTCTTTAGCATTTTATCCATGTACAGCTGTGATTTTCTTGCTTCCGTTCGTCTAGGGATTGGGCTTATTTAAGCCTGCAAAATTTTGAAAATTTATCCTTCTTACATATTTTCTTCTTGAAGTGATGACATTGGGAATGCTAATAGTTGCTGACAGATAAGGCCTTAGTTATTTTGCAGCTTAAAATTTTGAGTTGCTTATCTTATTTTGATACATGTAGCTGACCCCAAAACTTAATTATTGTTGTTGTATCTTATTGTGATGCGGTACAAATCCATTTTTGACCTCCAACTGACTAAGATGATTTTTATAGCAGAATAGATTTCTCATCTACACCATTTTATGTGTTAACAATTCTGACAATTTGTAAGATACCTTTTGAGAAATGCAAAGAAAAAATTTAGAGATGCTGGCTTGTATTCATATACTATTATGAGATGCTAATTGTTGATAAGCTCACACTCTTTTAACTTTAGTTGTTCCTGGGATGTACTGTGTATGTTCTGTTGTTTCGTGCACTTTTCTACTCTGTAATAACAATTCTGACAATTTATAAGATTTCCTTTTGAGAAATGCATAGAAAAAATTTAGAGATATTGGCTTATATTTTCATGCTATTGATGAGATATTATTTGCTGATAAGCTCAAACTCTTTTAACTCTAGTAGTTTCTGCTTTCTACTATATATGTTCTGCTCACAGGTAATGCTCTATAGCACAGCATAGGACAGTTGTACATTTACTTCTATGATTTCAACGGACTTCTGGGAGAAAATGCATAAAATGCACATAAATCACCCAGAGGAATTTTCTTCAGGCTTGCCACATATATCTTTTTTACGGCAGACCCAGAGTTCAGATCTTTTTTTAGATCAGAAAAAGCAGAATACAACAAAAATTTACTATCTCTGCTATCCTATCCTATAAAAGTTGTATGCTAGAATCAAAATACAGTTCTTCAGCTCCACCTGTGATCCAAGATCTCCTTTCTTGACATCCCTTTCTGCATCTGAAAATTCCCGATGACGTTGAATAATTTTTTCCATGCTGAGACAGGAAAAAGATAATTGTCATTCAGCTTATTTGCTCGTAGCATCAGAAAGTGATTATGACTTGTGCATTATCATGTTCCATGCAATAAAAGGACTTCTAAATTGATTTTAAAACACAGAAACATGGATAAGGACCAAACCGAATTATACCCATGGATTGATTGGGATAATATTGATGCCTGGAGACGTTGAAGAAACAAGGCATTGCATTATAATGTGCATGAATAGAAAATTTGATGATCCTAAGAGGTATAAAGCTTTACTTTGTTGACCTTAAGCAGGATAAAGCTTTACTTCGTTGAGCGTCACCTATCAGAGCAATTTTGTGTTTGAATTTTAAAACTATCTTCTTGAATTAAATATCTCGAAAAATAAGAATTCATAGTCTAAATCATCTAATATTTGTTGGCCGTGCATCTTAGTCATAGTGTTTTCAACTGATATGGCTGATATTGTTGCTGGCTTGCAGTAACTCAAAGATGCACTACAATTCTAGATGCACTACAATTCAAGGCACCAGTTGATATTTTTGTTTGGGTGGAAGTGACGCATTATATAGTTACACTAAATGTAAGTATATGGATACTACAAAAACTAAAATTTAGGACATGGTAAGTGTGCTGAAGAACAAGTGTGCATACACGATTGCTGCAGCCAACCCATACCAACATGAAATACATATGCATACAAATAAACTGTCTAGACTGATATACTAGAATGATACTATTTGATCCAACAGTTCTTATACCTTACAGTATGAGGGACAAAACCCTTTGTAATTGGATATGAGACATTCAATCCAACACTACCAGATAGATAGTCATTCTTTGCTGTATTATTTTGTTATCGCACTACCACCAACTTATTGTTATTTCAAATAATAGTATTTGATCAGATGGGAATATCCAATGGTATTAAGCTTGATTGTCTCGGTCCTTGAAGTTTGTCTAATCTTGTTTTTCAATTTTGTTGAGTCATGGGCATGTATCAGGCTTCTACCTCTGGACTCTGTACAGATACATCCGTTATCATGGATATGGTGTTGAGATGTTGAGATGTTACCTTACCATTTAGCTCCAGTTCACCTGATTCTAATCATTCAACATGATTCTTTCTATGGCCTCTTATTTAACTGTAAAAGCAAGCAACCCTGAGAAGTAAATGTAGCACCGCAAATGATTTGATGGAATCAAAGTGCTGGCTGTGTGCATTTTGGTTTAGTTCTTTTTCCTTGAGCTGTGTTTTTCGAGATTTAAATCTTGATTTCTTTTAGCATTGAATTGTTTTCATGTATTACTTCTGTAGAAATAATATGTTTCTATAAATTTTCAGTAAGCATGAGTTTGTCCTTTAGACATTTAAAATATGCGGGTTGCTATTATCATCGAAATCTTTGCTTTTAGGTCTTACATTTATGCACATGCTTGTGTTTGTATACACGCTAAATACTTGTACCTACAGCTGCAGGATTATCATTATCAAATGACCCATTCCCCTTAAAACCCTGCACCATTAGGGAATCCAGCTTCTCCTCCTCCCATAACTAGCAGTAGCACTAAACAAAGTAACATAGATTTTCTGCAAAGAATTCTACAAATTAGGTGAATCCGCACCAAACCTATTCTGTGTGCTCTTAAAAAACTTTCTCACTTGATCCACCTCACAACTTCTCATCATATCATATGATCTCAAGCTTTGCTTTCTAGCATGCGTTGCAATCCTTCTATTATTGCCATATGTTATCAGGTATCATCAGATATCAAGTTTTAGCTAGAAATAAGTATTAGTGAACTACCGTAGCTCTGCTCTTGCTGTTAGGTTCCATTGAATTTTCCAATTCAGTCCTTTACTATTTTGAATATTTTATTTAATTCTTAATCTATTCTAATTATAATTATATCATATTCTAATCCCGCGTGAATTACCTATAGCTCAATAATTTTTCTTAAAATATATTAGTAAAATATATGAAATAGCTCGTATTAGTTTATTAAGGTAAAGAAGTAACATGCTATAATATATGAAGTACTATTAAAAAACCCAAAAAGTTTTAGAAATAAGACAAAACCTTCAAATTTTTAAAATTATACTAAATATTGTTTCAAAACTTTAAATAACAAACATGATATCTAAAAATTAACAATAGCCTCTGAAGAATTTTAAATTAGTAATAAACACCTTCAACATTTTAAAAAAATTAGTAATAAACACCTTCAACATTTTAAAAATTTTAGACACACATTTAAAAGTTTAAATAATAAAAAGCACCCTTAAAATTTTAAAACTTGCAAACAACAAAGAACGAATTAAGGGGTTGTCATCTAGCTCCTAAAAATTTAAAATTTGAAAAAAAAATAACATCAATGTTAAATAATGGTAAAAAGAAACTCCTTCAAAAGTTGAGAATTACAAAAGATCTTAAAATTTCCAAACTTATAGCCTGTACATATCAAATCTGGAAATTATCCTTGAAAATTTGAATTTTCACAAAAAACAATTCAAAGTTTCAGTAATTATTAAAAAAACACCCTTAAAATTTCTGAGTTGCAAAAATTATCCTAACATTTGAAAACTTATCACCAACACATGAAACATGAAAATTACAAGTACCTAATTTAAAATTTAAAAATTTTAAAAAATACTTTAAAGGTTTCAAAATTTGCAAAACACGCCCTTAAAAATTCAAAATCATAAAAAAACGACTGAATTTTTAAAACTTAGCAAAGAGAATAGTAGTTTGATATTCTTTCATTAAGATATATAAATTTAACTTTTAATTTAAGGTTTACTATCTCTTTTTAGCATCTAAAAATAGTCTAATTTTATCAAAAAGATCAATGTAGAGAAGGATTGATGTCGGCTCAATAAAAAATAATGAAAGACACTATTTTTTTAATTTTTTTATAGAATAGTTTATTATCTTTTGCGGTATGCTTGCGAAGTCTAATAATGCAATTTTCTTCATTGCTTACCCCCAATTTTGGTACTAAATTAGGAATCTTTAGAAGAGATTTTCATGAACATTTTTAGTATTTTTGCATGCTTATGTGGATGCTTTCATTATATATAAGTGTACTAGAGTTAGTATTAATTTTTAACTTATGATCTTTTTAAAAGTCTATCAAGGGTTAAGAACAAATTTTATATTTTCTTTTGTGTCATTAGTCCACTTTTAACTAATTATTTTGTCTTATTAGCTTTAATTATTCTTCCTTTTACAACGTTGTTTTTTCAAGTGTTTTTCACTTTGCAATGCTATACTTTCTCAGGTTAAGCTTGGTTTCATGTCGGCCCAAATAACATGATAATTTTTAAATTGAACTGAGATTACATTTATTTCCTATCAATTCAATTATAAATATAAAAATTTAAATTGAGTGTAGCTCATTTAAACAAACATCAAAGAAAATAATTAATCGTAATGCTAAAGTTCAGAGACATAAATGTGCAAAAATCATCAAAGTGGACCAGAGGAACAAATTTTAGTAAGAAAATACTTAAATCATGGTATAATCACGTGCGTTGCACGTTCATAAAACCTAGTGCATATTTGTCTTGTGTGTGCGCGCACACACATAGTGTACACACACCTACACACACAATGCCAACACACATATATAGAGAGGAAAAAGTGTCCCTAAGGTAACACATTAGAGTCACTCTAACAAAGCGCCTTCAAAATTATATTATACGCGATAAATTTATTTGATACGATCGATTCATTTCAATCTATATGTTTTGGATTGTATATAAATAAAAAATTGGGCATGTTGAGTTATACTTATTCATATTCATGCAACAAGTGATTGTAAAATTGATGGTTTTACAACAATACAATTAAAGAGAGAATGAAAACTACGTTAGAGAGAGAGAGAGAGAGAAACTTATATCAATTTAAGTGGACCGTCCACCAAAGTTTATATATATATATAATCACATCCACATGGGTTGAGTAATTAAATGAGCGGATGAGAAGTGGTTATCTCGCTACCAAGTATCAAATTTGGTAGGTGGGTGTGTGTGTGTATTGTAATGATATTGTAGGATGGTCAGCTCAAATCATATCATGAGTTAGACTAATCGGCTCATCAAATTCACTATCGGCACTGTACATCTTGTTCAATACGTCATCAAATGCATATGGTAAAATTTTCACATAATTTGGATTCTTCTAAAATATGAATCAAACTACTTTGATATATTGATATGTTGATTTTTTAGGCAACTTAACAGCTGTTCCGTCTACACATAGCTATAACAATGAGTAAAATTTTCAAAACGATATAATTTTTTCCTACAAATAGATCATGATGAGTGCAAATCACGATGAGCGGTCGATCATCGTTTCAAATAGCCTATTGGAGTAGCTCATGGTAAAAATCTGAGCTCACTATCTCATTTTATTTTAATATAAGATATATATAGTAATAAGAAAGTAGGTGGATAAGAATTCACTTAAGTTTATAGGAGCTTTACTAGACACATTCTCTCTCTCTCTCTCTCTCAAATTTGGAAAACAAGAATAGCTAAATCATTCTAAAACCTTCTTTTACGCTAGCATCTATTCAGACATTAAATCTTTGTGGAATATTAGACATTAAATCTCTATAGAATAATATAGTTGTTTGTTCTTAGATTTATGGTCTCACTTATGTATAACTTTTACCAATAAAGAGAGGAATGTGTGAGAACCAAATGGTGTTTCTATGATGTAGCAAACTAAGAATGGTTTATAGGAATGCTTTTTTAAGTTTTGCACTGAGTTTTTCATGATAATATTCATTATCTTTATTTGGAAAACAACAAATTGCTAGCTCTTGGTTCCTATAGCATAGTAATCCTTGCACAATATAAAAGTGTAACCCTGAACCATTGCCATAACTTTGTAGTTTTGGTATAGTGATAGGGACCTTTTGATTCTCAAAGTGAGTAGCAGCAAAAAATGCTGTAAAAGGCGCATTCTTCCCTCTCAAATGCTTATTTCTGGCTATCTACTGCACTCCCTCCCCTTTTGATGACACCCTAGAAAATGTGATTGGTGATGACACCCTAGAAAATGTGATTGGTGATCCTTTTCGCTCTCATTCGTTATGACAAGTCTTGAGAATTAAAGAGTATCAATGCGATTTCTTGCTTTTCTTTACTTTAGGATAAAAATATATGGTATCAGGGCAACGTAGGTTTGAACCTTATTAGTCAAAATTTTCTAAATAGTTTTTTGTAAATGATCATTATATGAGTTTACATTAGGGTCCATGAAATGGCTCTTAACATAGAGGTTAGGTTTTAAATATCGAATATCGAGGAAATATCAGACAACCAAAATCTATATTTATTGCGGATATCAGGGTAATACCGGAATGTGTAGTAAATATTATAGTTTCATATTAAATGATTTGCATAATATAATATCCTAAAATGCAATCCAAGCATAATAAAATCCAAGCATAATAAAATCTAAACATACTAAACAAGAGGTTATGTTTAAAATATTGAATATCGAGGGAATATCAGACAGGTAAAATCCATACTAATTGCGGATATCAGGGTAATTCAAAATGTATAGTAAATATCAAAGTTTAGATCGAATGATTTGCATAAGATAATGTCCTAAAATGTAATCTAAACATATTAAACTATAACTAATATATGTTAATGATCACCAACCAACTGTGAAAATTTATTTAGGAAAAGGAGCCTACTATAAAATTTTCTAAATTTTATTTAGGAAACTTCATATGACTGGAATTTTTGCTAAAATACATAAAAAAAAGAAGCCTACTAGAATTTTGCTAAAAGACTTCATTGGAATGGATTTTTTTGCTAAAAAGACATTAAAAAATTTGCAGAACTATACTTGTTTTGTGACAAACAGTTTTGTGACAAACAATACAAAGGACATATCAATCGATATATCGAGTATGTTGGGGATACATTGCTCAACAATTGCTAAAAATTAATAAAGGATATTAACACTATATTGTTTCGTAGCAAACATTATAAAAGGATGCATCGGTCATATTATTTATATTTGGGTATTTAAAACAATTCCTGGAGGCAGGTTAGCTTATAAAATTTTAATCCTGGCAATAACTTCAAAATTATAATGTAGTGGTAGGGATTTTCAGTTAAGGTATCTTGTAGTACATCAACTTTAGAAGGTTGTTTGTGTTCTATAGTAAACCCATATTTTGAATTTGATGTGGTTAGATTTTACTAGGGTTGTGCATGGTTCAGTCCAGACCAAAAAAATTGACCGAACCAATCGAAAGTTAACAGTTTGCGTAGGTTTTCTTTATAGATCGGTTCAGATCGGGTTGAAACTTTTTCAACCCGAACCGCCCAAATTGATCACTTCAGCACAAAGCCCATATTTTCTTTAACCCATATCCATTAGCCCATACTTATTTGATTAATTGATTCCCTGAATCCCTAAGACCGTAGGTTCTTCTCTCAAGTCCCAACTCGCCTCTCCCTCTTCGTCACTCTTCGATCATCCTCAATCACCTCCAACTCGCAAACTGCCTCCAACTTGCTGACGTCACCTTTGAGTTCACCTACCCCAAATCGGATTTTCTTCATCGTTGTCACTGATTCTTTGATCTTCTGTACCTTCCAAGCATCCACTCATCTTCGTCGTCATCTATACCTTCCGAGCAACCACTCTTCATGGCCGAACCATCTCTTCAAGATTCATCTTCTACTTTGGAGACACCCGCGCCGATAGTGGAGGTATAAATTGAAAACCCTAATTTGATTATATGCTTTTAGGGAGAAAAGATCCAACTTTTTAGTTCTTGATACATGTTAATAAACTGTAGACAAGCTTTCAATTGAACCAACAATCACATATTTGTAAGAGCTTAATCCTGAAAGAGTATTGCAAATGTAACAATTTTTTCCTATTTTACGTCGCACAAAAATAAGATGGTTGTGATCAAATTTTGTTCTTGCAGATTGAACAAGCTAAAGAGTGAGAGTTATCGTCACATATTGCTGATGGTGCTATTTGGTTTTCTATAGCTTGAAGGATGATTTTAAACTTGTTTTTGTTTAGATATTCTCAATTAGATTTTGGACATTATCTGATAGATTATTATAATATGACTTCCTGACTTTTGGCCTTGTCAAACATGTTTCTCATCTTTTTAAAATGGTTTTCTAATTTATCTAATATATATATGATTATTTGTAAGCCACATGTATATTTGATTTCACAAACTTTTGTGAAGTTCATTTGATTTACAGTGCTTGGGGAAAATCTGTTGCTGAAGTTGTATTATCAGGTCTACTGGTCTAGTAGTACTTTGTGTCCATTTTCATTCGGTATATGCTAAGTATAGCCGACATAATTCTGTCTAAAAATGTACGGTCACATGCATGAAATTGACCCTGAGAGATCATATATGTAACAACAGTGAGTAGTAATTGTTCCTAATTTCTACCTTAAGTCAGAAATTATGGTAGCCTACAAAAGTAACATACTATTTGCTTCCTGCCTTTACATGTAAATAACAATTGTGGTGGCCTACAAAAGTTTGTTTCAACTATACAACCAGTTAAGCATTTGTCCTCATGATGTTTATATAATTTATACAAAGTGAACTGTCATGCCTAGTGTTGTCCGGGTCAAGTTAATCTTCTTCCCACAAACTGGTGCTATGGTTTTTTTTTATGTTCTACATCTTTAACAGATGGATTTTGTTACATAATGATAATAACTCAAGTTTATTCAAAGCTTTATACAGATGACGTTTTGTTCTCTATTTGTTTGTTGCTTGTGATTTCGACTCTGTTCTTTGCGATTGGGAGTTTAGTTTGCTTTGTGTTCTTCAGTATATATTTACTTTCGCATTTCATGACATTTTTTTCCTGTATCTTAATTTCAGTGGATTAAAACCATGAAAATATCCTACCTTTGCTTCTGAATGATCAAAAGATTTATGTGTGTTGTGTTGTCTAGCAGTTTGTCCTACATATATCAATCAAGACTGTGTTAATTTCTCAGGTAAGTATTTGATCTTATTTTGAAAATTTTGTATTTATGTAACTATCTCCAAGTCTTATATATTTCTCACGTGAAAAATTACTTTCTTTGTGCACTATTTCAGGCTATCCAGAGAAGGTTCAGTTCAAAGATTCATTGCAAAAAATGTACATGCTCGTGATATTACAAAGCTTAATCAAAAACAACATTAAAAAGAACTTCTACTACATATGTTACACTTATAACTGGTAATTGACAATATACATTTATTTATTTATAACAATTCAAAAAGAGTTTCAAAATAGTTTCAGTTTTGTGCTCAATACTTTCAGTATTCTACTTTCAGATACTAAAATATTGCTTGGGACTCATTCTTTGTTATAAGTTGGAAAGCTCGGCAATTGAATCATTCTCTTTGATGCTCTGAATTGTCAAGTATCTCAACAATGTCAAGTTTTCTGTCAAGTTTTCAGCAGGTTCTACTTCTGATACTCTTTATTTGTTTTTTTCATCTTGATTGGTGGGTTTTTAATTTTGCGAAATCCTTGCATGTTAGTACCTACTAAATAAGTCATGAACAGGGCAAAAGAAAAAGTTGTGTTTTGGGTCTGAATTGTCAAGTATCTCAACATTGTCAAGTTTTCTCAGCAGATTCTACTTCTGATACTCTTTTTGTTTTTTCATCTTGATTAGTGGTTTCTTCTTTTTTTTGCGAAATCCTTGCATGTTAGTACCTACTAAATAAGTCATGAACATAGCAGAAGAAAAAGTTGTGCTCTGGGTCTGAATTGTCAAGTATCTCAACATTGTCAAGTTTTCTCAGCAGGTTCTACTTCTGATACTCTTTTCTTTGTTTTTTCATCTTGATTAGTGGGTTTTTTTTTTGCGATATCCTAGTACCTAAATAAGTCATGAACAGAGCAAAAGAAAAAATTGTACAATGTGTTTAAGTTTTTATAACATTTGAATGTGTCATACCCAAGTAAGAACCAAACAAACCGAACCGAACCGAACCGACATGGAGCAGTTCGGTTCGGTTCTAAATAACAGGCGGTTCGGTTTGGTTGGTCAAATTTTGACCAAAAACCAAACCGACTGACCGGTTGCTCACCCCTAGATTTTGCACCCACATGCTTGGACACAGTATGCTTTTTACAAGCTTTGAATCAATAGAGCAGCAATTATAGTGGATGTTACAAGCATTAACATACTGATACTAGTGATTGTTGTTGGAGGCATCATGATTGTTATTTGAAGGCTATTATTCCAGATAAAAATGATGAAATATTTCGTTTTCTTATTCCTTTGAATAAATGAACTATGTGCAATCTTATTCTATAAACTAGGTTGGCCACATTACTAATAATCGTAAAACTACTGATGAGTCGGCAATGTCAAATTAATATTGAATCGGGTTTATTGTCGAAAGCGATGAATCCTCAACATCAAACTATAGTGCATGGGTCCATTTTTGAGAAGTAGCCCGCTTATCAAGAAACCATTAAAAAGTGACTGAAACACCAAAAATGGGACTCCCCAAGCTAATGGTAGAGGCAAAGTACACTTTACGGCCAAGTTTCATTAATGGATCAAAACGGTAAAACTCACCTTAATATTGAACCAAAGCAGAGCCCATGATCTTTTTGGAAACAGGAGGATCCAGGAGAGATGGCCAACCTCATGGATAGAGCAATGTGCATATTAAATTAATTCTACAATTTAGTCAACTTGTATAGTCAAAACATTCATTCGTAATGTAGCCATACGACGAATCTAGACTCGTAGGAATACCCTACAATCAATCATACCATCTAACTTACGGTTAAGAATTCCTAATCTGGTGATATAATGAATCTAAACTATTAATTGCTTATTATTCCTCATACAAGCTCGAGCATAGATGTAGACTACTGTTTTGTCTGGATGGGGGTTAATGAGTAGGGGGAAGAAGGTAAATAGATTCATCTTGTTTGGGAGTTATATATATATATATATATATATATATATATATAGATATATATATATATATATATATATATATATATATATAGAGAGAGAGAGAGAGAGAGAGAGAGAGAGAATGGAGGTAATGGGTAGTAATAAAGTTTACATCCGTTAACCTCTTATTCTATATAATTTGGTTCCCCCGCCCCAAAACCCCTCCTCACCCAAAAAATTGTCTTCTCAATTTTAGTGGTGTTAACCATGATTTAGAACAGTTTATATGGGTACATGCATGCCTCTCAAAGTTAAGATATTCCTCTGATTGTAATCTAAGAACAAACTACATACCAAAGATAATTTGATCAAGAAAGATTGGACAGGAGATCCTTTATGCCCTATATGTCATGAGTCTGAAGAATCAGCAGATCACCTTTTCGTAAGTGTCATTATGCTCGTGCTATTAGGCAGGTCTTTCTACCTATGTTGGGCCTTGATTCTTTTTAACATGATCTGTTTCATATGTTGAACTCTAAAGGTCAGTTTATCATGGATAAAAATTACCGTGTGCTTTGGTCTATCCTCTTACCTACCTTGTTCTGGTGTTTATGAAGAGAAAGGAATAATAAAGTTTTTAATGACGAGATTAGAGATCCTTCCAAGCTGGCGACTAATGTTGCCTATTTTCTATTGTTCTGGACAGGTAGCTCTAGTCACAAGAAGCCGCCGCAAAGTTGAATTCTATTCTACAGGAAAAGAAGATTGATGCACTCTTGAGTGGTAATGAAGACGATGGCTGATTTTTACAGGGTCTCTAGCTGCTTTGGTTTCTTAGAATAGATGTTTTGTTTAATTGCTGAATCGTAAGCGGAGTTTTTGTTTTGTGAAGTTGATGGTGTATCAGCTGTCTTCACGTGTAATTATGCCTTGATACTTTTATACCCTTTGTTTAGGTCACGTCCAAGGCTGCCCCGCGACGATGATAACCACCACGCATTACAACACAAGGTCAAGTTCCAGGTCCAGATGCAGCTATGGTGATAGCTGTTAGGAACTTCTCTCGGAATCAAATAGCCGGTGCTCTAAAAGTTCATGAATGTCAGAAACTAAATGGGAAGGATAAGGGTCTGATGTAGTGGGTATTCTACTTTTGAGGACCATTACATCATGACCAAATGTGGTTAAAATGAGAATCTATGAGATCTTGAGCAAGTAGTAGCATCTGAACTATATGTACTGTCATTTTATTACACGGATAAAAGATTTAAGATGCATCTACGTCGTCTTCTTTGCATGGATTTCAAAATTAAGGCACTTATATTTGCTTTTTCACTCCTTGAAATGGTGTATCAAGTTACAAATTAAGCATTACTCTTATTTGGAAACCTAACAATGGACTTATGAGGGGAGAGATGGCTGTCAAATTTTCCTAAACTAGCTTAATTAGTCTCTCAATGGATTAACTTTAGATATAGTGGGACTGTCATTTGAAAAACTAATTTTGAACTTAAAAGGAGAGAATTGGCTCCCAAATTTCGATATAAACAAACACAGATGCAAAGACCAACCTCCCCCCTCCCGGCCAAAAAAAAAAGGCTTATCAGTGTTTATTGATGTGCAGAGATGAATGTCAATATGGTTGAGTCTCATAGTCTCATATGATCAGATGCAAGGACAACGATGAGTTTTCATTGTTACGGTAGGATATTCTCACTCTGCAGCGAGTCACAGAGAAAAGGGAATACTGAGTTTGACTATGATTCTACAAGTATCATTTCAAACTTATGTGATCTGTAACTTAGTGATGGTGTTTAGCCGGTAGCAGGGCTTATTTTTATAAGCATTTAATCTATCTTCACTTTTGGTGGTACCTTTTATGATGATAATCATGTAAATTTTTTTTGATAGAATAGTAATTTATTTGGTCAAATCTAGCTTATTGAAGTAAGCTAGTTTTTGAAAAGTTAGGGTACACCAACTATGGGATTTATAAGCTAATTTATTTTGTATTTTACCAAACATTAAGATACGGAAAAGCTAATTTAAAAACTAGTTAAAAAATAAGCCCCCCCAAACACCCTCATAATTCATAAAACCATATAAAAGGTATAGGAAAATCAAATGTCTATTAATTTCTTTTGTGGACAACAAATAGGATACAAAAATAGGTTGTCTCCAAATGGATCAACGATGTCATTGAGATCAAGTCCAAAATATAAGGCTCTAAGTTGCACGGTGCAGGTGTGGGTTTAGGACACAGCAAATTTGTAAAAGGTAGTGTACAAGGACAAGGCTGAAACTCATGGGATATAATCACTCTTCTGATATAT
>BQKN01063681.1:0-16096 GCA_022839385.1 Asparagus kiusianus
ACCATTCGGAGGCCCGCGTAGGCGCGAGTCACCAATTGGTGGCTCGCACCCATGCAAGCCACCAAATGGTAACTCGCACAGTCCCGAGCCACCAGGACTCTTATTGAGTATAAAACCGCCCCAAACACGGATTTCGATGATTTTTAAGGATTCTTTCGTCCCAGAACCTCCCTAATTGTATTAAGGTTATCCCTACACACGTTTAAGTGGTTATTAACTGTAGATAACGTTTAAACACCAATTCTTATTCAAAAGGACCTCTCCAAAGGCTTATAAATAGAAGCCTAGGGTCTTCTTTCAAGAGGATCTGAGATTGAGAAGGTGAGGTGCTGTCAAATTGTCCAGCTAATCATGAATTTTAAAGGAGAATCATCAGATCTTGGCGAACACTTTCATAAAGAAAACCCCTTCGAAAGGTTTGTGATTCTTTCCCCTTCTTTCCTCCGGATTAAACTTGGTTTTAATCTCGAGAAGAGCCACGATCTCGCTTGGTCGTGATTGTCGCTTTCGTAATTGTTTCCTTCGTAAAACAAGAGCGTAATTAATTGTCTATTGGGTTTGATCTGCAGCGGTCCACGGACTAACGCGTCCCCGGCACAGGTAAAGATCCCACGCAAAGCAGCGGGAGATAAACTACTGTTGCGTTTTGTTTGATAAAGTTATAATCTTTATTTTTCGTTGTAAGAAGATCTTATAAAAAGATCAACTTTTCTTTCAGTTTGAACTTGTAATCGATAAACGGTGTAACAGGTTCGAAAATAATGGAAAAGAAAACTTTTGACGTAAACAAACTGGCGACCACTGTGGGAGTCGACAGCTTTTCTGCCGAAGCTGTAGTGTCACAACCAAAAATCATCATCCCGATCAACGAGAAGGTCGAGTACGAGTTCGACCAGACAAAATATGAGGAATACTTATCCTCCTCTTCCCGCTCATCTTCCCCTCGTAGGAATAGGAGAAACTCCAAAAGGAAAGATCGAGGACACTTGGATTTGAAGGCACACCTTGCAAAGCTGAAGCTGCTACTGAAAACGAGCCGACCTTATCCAAGAGAGCGCGTCAAAGACGGCGTCAATGCCTTGCACGCTAATTGGCTAAAGCTTCCGAGCTAGTTGATGGAATCCGCTATGAAGCGGATCTGAAGTCTAGAAGACACCAACCGCCACGGCAGCAAGCGGGCGACTGGTCCAAATCAACGGCGAATGAATGGGTCCCCGTTAAGAGGACACGTTCAACTCTTAAAGAACGGATCAAGAAGCGCCACGCTTTATTCGCGTACGTAAGAATTCTGGTGCAAGAAGCTAGGAAGTTACAAACAAATGGTGCAGACGACAAACTGACGAAACCACGTCAAATCTGGAGGCTAAAATCCAAAACAAGGCCCGAAAGAACCAAGTCCTCGGCTGAAGTCCTCGGCTGCTAGCTCGGCCAGGGCCGAGTCACCGAACCCTGGCTTGGCCAAGGCCGAGCTACCAAGTGCTGGCTCGGCCAAGGCCGAACCACCAAACACTGGCTCGGCCAAGGCCGAGCCACCAGCTGCTGGCCCGCGCCACTTCCAAGCCAGCTGTGACCTGTTTGCAGAAAATTCATCTCCCGCGATCGTTTTCGGGTCTCCAACAACTCCTGTTCCTGTTCCGATGACTTCCTCACCTTCGGTAGAACCCTGCGGCAGCGTGGACCTGTTCCGATTTAAAGTAATCATTACAGATCATCTTGGCCCTTTGCATAGAGATGAACCCCGTATGGTTCGTTAGACTGGGGGTCATACGCGACTCCCCAGTAAGTCAAAGATCTCTCTTACGGAGAAAGCACCAGTAACCACCCGACTTGGATTGCGGGTTGAAGTCCAAGAGCCTGTTGGGTCCTCACGCGCACGAAGGCGTGGTTTCAAACGGGCGGCTCTTGAAAATAATGACAAGACATTATATCCTCAAAGAGAGCTATGTTTGCCAGAAGACGATGACATCAGAATAGGGGAATCATGCCAGCACAAGATAGATTTCTTCGATAATCATATCGATGAGTTGTACTATTAGGCTGGGGGTATGAATAAATCTCGTAAGAGAAATACCTGAAAAATGGACTCTCTTTGCCCATGTACCAAACTCATTAAGGCGGTATTATCAGAGTGTAACTGCTCCAAAACCGCCTCGCAAAGGATCATAGTGTTTGAGAGGCTTTCTACAGAAACGCTAGGACACAAGTCAAGACGTTTCCGTAAAAGAAAATCAGCTGTTCAAGAACGTGAATTCTTAGAAGTTACGATTAACATGACAGACAAAGGAAAGTCCACGCGACACTTCAACCCCGAACCTTTTCCACAAATATCTCAGCGATTGACTCGGCTACAAACCGGGGCTATCAGGCCTTGGGATTATAGGAGAATTCAGAGAGGACAGTCCTCAGATGATGAAATGTCAGACGCTAACTCTGCGATCGCTTCAGATGCTACTGTGTCTAGTACAGGACAGACTCAAGAGTCATTCATGATCACTACTGAACAGATGGCTCAACTTCTTCAAGAAGCTTTGGCAAAGCAGAAAGAGGACTTTAAAATCGAAATGGAGATGGCTGTGCAACGGGTTAAAGACTTACATGCACAACAACTCCAGCAGTTGACAAATCAACGCGGGGAATCTAGTCGTCGCCCAACTACTAATCAGATAGATAGCGACTCAGAAGTAGAGGAAAATATCAATATCGAGGTTCCACCCGAGAATAAAAATACCGAAGGTATCCTTAACGCTGGGGGTGGCACCAATACCCAAAGTCGCCAGAAGAGAGAGGTAGGCGAAGACCTTAAGATGAAAGACTTGGAAAGCAAAATCAATGCTTTGATGTCTACTCAAGAGGTAAAAAAGACTGGGATTCTGTGTCCCTACCCGAGAGAATGGGACTCCATTCCATATCCACCGAAGTTCAGTTTGATTAACTTCACACCGTTCGATAGGAGGGGTTCCCCTACCCAACACTTGATTTATTTCAAGTCCCACCTGGGGATCATTTCGGGCAATGAACCTCTGATGGTACGATCGTTCGTGGGAACCCTTCATGCAGCTGCTTTTGATTGGTACCGCCGGATTAAACCGGGAAGTATCAATACATGGGATGATATGGAAAGCATATTTCTTGCTAATTTTTTCGACGACGACACTGAAGTATCGATCGGAACACTCTTTGAGGAGAAGCAGAAAGATGGAGAGCTCGTCGAGAATTTTGTTAAGCGCTTCCGGAACAAGGTAATGAACTGCCGGGATCCGATCACGGAGGAATTCATCCTCCAAACATGCCACAATAACCTTTCCTTGGATGTATTAGAAGCTATGGGCACTGCACCATCCAAGACATGGAAAGAGTTAAAGGTGCGAGGAGAGCAGGCGGAACGCTTCCTCAAAAGGAAGAAAGCTGAAAGGGGACAACCAGCAAATAATACCCAAAAACAGAACTTTACCCCCGTGGTAAAGGGAAAGGACCGACGAATGCGGTAGACGCAAATCAGACATTTGAATTACAACCCCAACAGTAGCTACAGCAACAAGCACCAAAGCAACAAACGCCTCAATGGCAACAACGACCTCCAAGGCAACAGAAAACTTCCGAGCCAAAATTTCCAAAAGAATACTCCTTCAAAGAAGACGAGGTCCCTGGTATCTTCAAGTATTTACTGGAGAATAATAAAATTAAGCTGCCTCCGATCGCTGATCCTGAAGGAGCTAAGAAAATTACGGATCCGCGATATTGCGCATTTCACAGAACAGTCCATCATCCTACAAAGACGTGCTATGCTCTCAAGGACAAGATTCAGGCCTTGATCGATGTTGGAATCATCACTCCGAAGCAGCCTAAAGAAAAGAAGGTGGGCGCAAACGCCATTTCTGTTAGCTTTGGCTCTGTCCCTCTGGCATGGTTTCAGCCAGAGCCCGTGTATAAGGTACAAATGAAGACTTTCAACGATGATCCTTATGGACAACGTCAGAAAGGACTCGTACAACACATAGCTCCTAGCGCCGAAATTCTTTGGGTCCACCCGGACTTGTTAAAAGATGAGCAATGGGCAGGATCCTCATCTAAGAAGAAATACAAAGGTAAAGGTAAAACCTGCTGTCCCACCACAGCAATTCCTAAAAAAGATGATGAAGGTATCCCCACCTTGTCACTTTCTGAAGACGAACAAGAGACTCTTGTTACTAGGGATGGGAATGAATATCATTATAAATACCCCGAAACTTCTGACCCAAAAGCCAAGACGTTGGCCGAACTGGGGGTGGTCACAACTCCCCCTGCGCCAGTTGAAAAATCTCAACAGAAATCGGCTAATAAGCAAAAAGAGAAAGAGCCTCAACCCTAGGAAGCTCAGAACCCGAAGCAGTCTCGATTCAATCGTCTGATTGGGAGAGATAAACCAAGAAGTTCAAACACTCCTTATCGCTTTGATGTCATGGCTCAGCTAGCTAACATCCCAGCAAGAATAACTTTATATGAGTTATTGCACCTCTCCAAGGATACTAGAGAAGCCTTGCGAGAAGCTTTAGCCGATTTTGACGCGTTCCTTACTCAAGTCAAGCCGGCCCGCGAGGAAACGGAATCACCAGTTCAGCTTTGTAATTTATCGGCTAAACAATTCCCTCATATTACATTCACTAAGGATGACATGCAAAGTGAGGAATTCAAAGCATGATAGGCCTTTATACTTCACCGGATACATTGGCTCCAGCGTTGTTAACCGGGTCCAAGTCGATCCGGGTTCCGCTGTTAGCATCATGCCACTCCGGTTGATGTACAATCTCGGAATCCCAGCAAGCAATCTGGCTTCCACAGGTACCGTTATATACGGGTTCAATACCAGTGGATCCAGACCTTTGGGTAAAATCCGAATAAAATGTCAACTTGGGGATCTAAAGTCTGAAGTTACGTGCTACGTAATCGATGCAGAGACTTCCTATAATTTACTATTAGGTCGACCGTGGATCTATGGTAATCTTATAGTTCCCTCTACTCTTCATCAGTGTCTAAAATATATAGATGGATGCTAATAATGAAGTCAAGACGGTGGTCGCAGATAAGCAACCGTTCAAGGGATTGGAAAATTACTTTACCGATTCCCTCCTTTACGGTGCTAAATCTGATACTAAATCATCGGCTCAAGGCACGGATAGCGGGGGAGAAGCTGACACAAAAGCAGGATTTGATTACAATGGTGGTTTTGTACTGAATGACATTGTACCTTTTGTAATCGGTCTTGACGATGGTGAATTGTCAGACGGTAGTTATAATTGGCAACTTGCCGAAGAATTAATAAATGGCGATTTAGAGTACTCACCGTGTTTGGCTAATATAATGCAGGGATTGTACGATAATCCCGACATACATATGCCGCTTCAGTCATCTTGCTTCACGAAAAAACGCTTCCAAGACTCGTTTGGAACAACCTTTGTCATTCCTGCTAAAGCAGGGGGTGAAAAGGAGTTAGTGTTCGGAAAAGGGGAAATATCTCCGCCACCGTATCTCTCTTCAAGTGAAGATGAAAATGAAGAGAGATCCGGTCTTCATTCCAGATATAGCCAACAAGCGCGTGATTTCATGGAAAAATGGGGATATAATTTTGCGCTTGAAGAGGGTCTTTATTTTGGTCGAGGCCCACGAGTTCCACCTCGTATGGCCTATGTACCAGAAGGAAAATCCTATAACTATTATAGCTATAAAAGGGGCATGGGTTATGCTTCGGATGATGAGTGCTGCTAGCAAGTCATAGACCAGTTAACAAATCAAGATGGATATTCATCCGACTCCTCTAATTAGGATTCAGATGTCAGCCTGGGAGAGGTACTCAAAGGCCTGATGTCGAAGATGACCACAGTCGATCCTTCCATGATTCAAGAAGATGATCAACTGCCGGCTTGGGAGGATCCCTGGATTCATCATCTAAATATACAGTATGGAGATCGATTCGAGCAAAGAGAACCTCCTACCGAAGATAAAGTGGTCCAGATAAATATGGGTGATGAGACAAATCCAAAGCCAATATTTATAAGTGATACTCTTCCACCAGACGAAAAAGAGGAGTTAATTTCCCTCATCAGAAAATTCATAGATGTTTTTGCTTGGAATTATAAAGATATGCCAGGGCTTGATCCGAACGTGGCAGCCCACCGTCTTAACATCAAACCGGATGCAAAACCCGTCAAACAACAACAAAGACGATTTCGCCCATAAATCATGGAAGCGATTGAAGAAGAGGTCAAAAAGTTAATCGATTCTGGTTTTATCCGGGAAGAACAACATCCAGACTGGCTCGCGAATATTGTTCTGGTCCTCAAGAAGAATGGGAAAATAAGGATATGCATTGACTTCAGAGACTTGAATAATGTGTGTCCGAAAGACGATTTTCCTCTCCCTATCACCGATGTTATTATCAATAACACGTATGGGTTTGAGAGAATGTCCTTTATGGATGGGTTTTCGGGTTACAATCAAATCAAGATGTACCCGGAAGATGAAAAACATACCGCATTCGGGACACCTCTTGGCGTGTTCTGCTATACAGTGATGCCTTTTGGGTTAAAGAACGTGGGCGTCACTTATCAACGGGCAATGTCTAAGATTTTTTAAGAACAGCTTCGTAAAACTGTCGAATGCTATGTCGATGATTTGGTAGTGAAGAGCCGTAATAAAAACGATCATATCAAAGATCTAAGGACTATGTTCGAGCTCATGTGAACTCACCAGTTAAAGATGAACCCCACCAAATCTTTCCTTGGAATGTCCAGCGGTAAGTTTCTAGGATTTGTCGTCACTACGACGGGTATCCGCATCGACCCCGATAAGGTAAAAGCAATACACGAGTTGCAGCCCCCGAGAAATCTCAAAGAACTCCGAGGATTGTAGGGGCGGCTGGCCTATATACGACGGTTCATCTCAAACCTATCTGGGAAATGTCAGCCATTTTCTAAACTCACCAAGAAAGGTGTATCCTTCATCTGGGATGACACCTGTCAAAAGGCATTCGACGACATCAAAACGTATTTGGCGAATCCTCCTATTCTTGTGGTACCGAAGTCAGGTAAGCCGTTCTTAATCTATATTAAAGCGATGAACCACTCGTTAAGTGCTTTACTTACACAAGATGATGACAACGGTCACGAATAGGCCATTTATTACTTGAGTCGAACTTTGGTTGGTGCTGAGTCTCGATATCTAATGATTGAGAAAGAATGCCTCGCCTTAGTATTCGCTATCCAAAAGATGCGGCATTACTTAGTAGGACAAATGATTTATGTTATTTCCAACGTTAATCCGGTCCGAATGTTCATGACGCAACCAGCCTCTATGAACTGGAGACTAGAAAAGTGGGCCCTACTCCTGTCTCAATACGATCTGCACTTCAAACAACAGAAGTCGGTCAAAGGACAAGCAATTTGTGATCTTCTAGCGGCTAACCCCATAGCAGACATAGCTGAGTTGTATGACGATTTACCCGATGAAGCTCACGAAGTCAATACTATGTTCCATCAACAGGTATGGCAACTATATTTCGATGGAGCTTCACGAGCGACCACTACGGCAAGCGCACCCGGTAATTCTAGGATTTCCGCAGGAGTTAGAGTCGTCCTAGTCTCTCCAGAAAAACATGTGATACCCCGAGCCTACTCATTGATAGGCAGGTGTTCTAATAATATGGCCGAATATAACACACTGCTTATCGGACTTAGTTTCACCAAAGAGCTGGGGATCGAATATCTCGAGGCTTTTGGCGATTCTCAATTAATAGTCAACCAAATCCGGGGAGAATACGAAGTCAGGAATCAGGACTTAGTACTGTACCATAAGGCGGCTGTCGAAATGGCAAACTCGTTCGAACAATTCTTCATCGAGTACATTCCACATCTCCAGAACGCTTACGCAGACGCGCTAGCAGCATTATCAGTTTCTTTGGTACAACCACCTGATTCGGAACAATCCATTACCGCCAGAACCCACCAATTGTTTGTGCCAGAGTGCACCATTAACATTAAGGAAGCATATACAGCTAAGGTCGATCTTGAGCCCCGAGACTGGAGATTTCCTATAATTGACTACGTTGTGCATGGTAATTTGCCACAGGACGTAAGAGAAAAGGATTCGGTTCGAAGAAGAGCTCCGAGATTCTATTATAATTCAACAACCCATACACTATATCGTCGTGCATACGATAGGCTGTTACTCTGATGCCTCTCAACCAGGGAGGCAGAAGAGGCTCTGAAAGAAGCTCACGACGGAATCTGCGGTGCACATCAACCCGGTCCCAAACTCTGCGACCGACTCAGAAGGATGGGATACTATTGGCCAACCATGGTCAAAGACGCGGTTGACTACGCTCGACGATGCCATGCGTGTCAAATACACGCGAATTATATGCATCAACCCCCGGAACACCTCCACCCCTCGACTACTTCATGGCCATTCGAGACCTGGGGGATGGATATCATTGGTCCTATCTTCCCACCATCAGTTAAAGGTGACAGCTTCATTTTGGCAATCACCGATTATTTTTCAAAATGGGCCGAAGCAGTCCCACTCAAAGAAGTGAAGACAACCGATGTCATCAAATTTATCAAGCACCATATCATCTATCGATATAGCGTTCCAAGACAAATTATACACGACAACGGTTCTCAATTCGTAAGCAACGTTTTTATTAAATTCTGCCGAAAATTCAGGATTGAAGACATCTCCTCCACAGCATATAATCCTACGGCAAATGGATTAGCTGAAGCGTTCAATAAGACAATCATAAAGATCTTGTCAAAACTCGTAAAAATTAGCAAGCGATATTGGGATGATAAACTTGGCGAAGCCCTTTGGGCCTATCGTACCACAGTCCGCACACCTACCGGAACCACTCCGTATTCACTAGTGTACGGATGCGAAGCTGTTCTCCCTTTGGAAATTCAGATTCCATCCCTTCGCATCGCTCTTGCAACAGGGATGACAATAGAAGAACAACACCAGAAGCGTCTCGAAGAACTTAAGATGTTAGACGAAAAACGCTTGCAGGCTCAACAACAAATTGAGTTTTATCAAGCCAGAATCTCTCGTGCTTTCGATAAGAAAGTTAAACAATGAAGCTTTAAGGAAGGAGACTTGGTTCTGGCCATCCGGCGGCCCATGATACTCAATTCCAAGAAAAAAGGTAAATTCCAGCCCAAATGGGAAGGACCGTTCGTGATAGAGACAGTCTACTCAAACGGTGCATATCGCCTAATCACTAAAGACGGTGATAAGATCATGATGCTAATAAATGGCAAGTTTCTGAAGAAGTACTACCCTTAGTACACTCAGAACAGATTATTAAACGGGAAGTTCCTGGAGAATACCACATGTGATATTCTTAAGGATAACCTGAAACCAACCAGCTGTTCTCTAAATAATTCAAATCTGGTCATAGAGAACCCCTGCCGTAATCTTCTAAACACTCTCTTATTGAGATGAGATTTGATTACTCTTTAGAATCAATCTTTCCTCATAAAAGAATTCTCACTGTCCCTCACTATCAGATCAGTTCACGATGAGCCTAACAAAGTTCCTTGGGCCAAGTCTGGTCAAACTTCCATTATAATTTGTAATCACATTCCCACTTTCATACGGTCAAACCTTTTTATAGTTTGGACCACAGCTAAAATCTCTTCTCTATTCCTTCTATGAACGAGAGGCCCACTTTCAAGTCACTTTCCCTTTCGATAAACGAAGACCTTCACTCCACTTGAATGACCAAACCTATAAAAGTTAGGGTCATCTCAATATCCCTTTTTGGTCAAACTGTCAAGCCATCCTGCCCAGGATCGGATTTCTCTTCGATAAACGAAAACATTTCATGTCTGTCCCTCCAGCCAAACCTATAAAAGTTAGGGCTAGAGTTTAAATTTCATCTTGATAAACAATAAAACTTGTTTCCGGATCAGATAACCTAGACTATAAAAGATGAGGTTAACTGAATCCCCTCGATTCTCAGGATGGAGATCCTATTTTTAGTTTCATCTCACAGATTCTTAAAGTGGAGATCCCACTTTTAGTTTCTTCTGCAACCAAGGATAGAATATAAAATTCTTCCTCTTTGGTATCGGGTTCACTTCTCCCTTAAAAGAAGGACTGAAGAAAGAATATAAAATTCATCCTCTTCAGTATCTAGTCCTATAAAAGGATGCTACATTTTTAGTAACTCTAAGATCCATGCTTTACCCGTATGGAGAATTTTATCCCGAATCCTAAGCAGGGATAAGTCGGTGTCTAATACGTGCTGCCAGTTTAGTCTTTCACCGATTGAAAAAGATACCAGAATCTGAGTCTGGGGAATTTTATCCTAAAGCCTAAGCAGGGATAAGTCGACGCCTAATACACGCTGCCGGTTTGTCTTTTACTGTAAGAAAATGACTAAGCCTCGTATTCAAATTCGTAGCATTAAGTCTAAAGGGGTTCATCCCTTTAGCACAACGTTACTTGTGAAACGGACCCAGATAATTCACAAGTTAGCCCGATTCAAACGGTAGTCGGTAAAGACATATCAAATCCATTGATGGCTGAGGATTTGCCAAAAATCCTATAAGTATTATGGTTGATTATTCTAAACAGAATGAGAAATCATAATAAGAAGACTGAACAAAACACGCGTATCATTAACAAAAAAAAGGGGTTCAGATACAACAGCCACAATCACTTTACATTGTATTTTTCACTAATAATTTCTTGCTCAAGTTTGTTGAACTCTTCAGCATAAGCACTTTCAAGCTCACGCTGTAGCTCGATCTTGAAGGAGTCCTCGGAAGCAGATAAGAGTTGGGCGGCTTCTTCCTCCATCTTGGCAAATCTTTCCCTCGAGAGCATCACTTTGCTAGATATCACGGCCTTGCTATGCTCCTCCCCGGCCTTGGTCACCTCCAAAATAGTTCTTCGCTGTTTTGCTTCCACCAGTTTCTGCTCAAGCTCTGCTATTTCGGCGTCAACAGAGGCTAACGACGAGTCAATTTCGCGTAAGTGAGCCAATCTTTCGGAAAGAACTCCCTCTGCTTGGTCGACATGTTTTCTCTGTGCCTAGATCCCAAGCCTGACGGATTCTCGAGATTCACGCCATGACTGCATACGAGCCTCCATTCGCGCAGCAACATAGCCAGAAACACCAACAGATTGGAGCTCTTGTAGTTTCACAAATCTATGCTCAAATTGATTCACATTGTCGGTCAAAGCTTCAGCTATGTCGAGAGCACCAGTGTCCTTTATTAAGGCTATTTTACGCTCAAGAACCGATCAAAATTGGCTGAAAGGGATCCTCTTCTCCAGGAGTTTGTCAATTAGTGACTCTACGAAGTTAAGAAAATTGCCGACTTCCAAGCAGAGGAGGAGCTTATCTGGGTCATCATCAGACAATAATGCATCAATGCGCACGCGCAGGTGAGATGACGATCCTAGAAAAAGAAAGCGCAAAATCATGAATACCCAGTAATGATAAGTCAAAAAAATAAAAGAAAAAAAGACAGCGCACGAGATTTACCAGTCCCTGAAGAGCTTTCCGTGACCGAACGCACTACACCCGCTTCTCGTCGCTCAACTTCATGTGTCGCAGGAAGCACTATGGGTGTAGTAACCGTTGAAGCACCGACTCCTTCAGTTGGTCTCACGGTCAGTTCAGGCGAACTCACGCTAATAGTTGTAGCAAGCACGGTAGTCGGTATTCCCAAAGAAACCGGGAGTTGTTACGGAAAGCCTGATGACCGAGCGTTAATAACAACTCCTGCTAAAAGTAAGAAATCAAGACCCTCAGATTCATCAGATTTTTCGTTAGGAATAGTTGTATCAGTTTTTATGACTGGTCCTACGATTTGAACCCTCCGATGAGTAACTAAAAAATCACGAATAAATAAGTAAAATGTGGGAATAAGAATCTTACTTGCGGGCGAGTCAGCTGTGATTATCGGATCGGCGGCCTCGTATTAGGCTTGTTCACGTAACATATCGTCCAGCAGCATATCGTCAGAAGCCGATACCGGATCACGTGAAGCTAGATCCTCTTCTTCAAAAGGTGCGTCTTGGGAACCCCCTTCGTCACCTTGACCCCCTATTACCGCATCTGTAAGAAAGTGCAAGAGTCAAAATACAAATCGTTGCAACTCACTAGACTTACAACAAAATAAAAAATCAAGTAGGGTTTACCTTCAACGGCAATGCTAGACTCCTGCACCCGTTCGCTTCGATCTACCTCTTGCAGCTTTTCTAACAGAGTAAGAATTATAGAAACAGTTAGCGGGGATACGAATTCTCCATCGTTCAGTGCCCGCCATCCGAAAGAGGCGTTACTGATTTTAAGAATACCTGGACTCTCAGCCTGTCCGGTTAAACCTGGCTCGACATCGTGACCCGCGTCAGTCTCGTCGAGAATATTAGTTTCAGCATCAGTATGCTCTTCCAGGCTGATTCCCGGAGTTGGTACCGAGAAATCAATATCAGGCGAAGAAGCGTCAAAAATAAAGTCGCTTGCAAAACCCTCTTCTGCGAAGTGCGAAAATTATTTAAGTCCGAAAGCTCAACATATATCAGAAGAAGCTATATGAAGAAGTACTTACCCCTTTCAGCTGCAACTCCTTGAGGTGTTGGTTCTGTTTCAAGGCTGCTCTGCCGCTTAGAAGCCAGTTTCTTGCGTTTAGCCGGACGTCCCTCTTCTGGATCAGCAGGCCTCTCCTCCGAAAATTTAGAATGTAATTCGTGTCTTGGAGTAACCTGGGTTGCGGATCGGGACCGCGTCCGAGGAAGAAGGCTGGACTCCTCTCTCTCCGCTTCAGAAAATGCACCTGGGATTTCAACCGACATCTTGTTAGGATAGGTGAACAACACTTGCATCTTTGGCTTCTTTACAGGAGGTGAAGGTTAGACGGTTGAAAGCGGTGAGTTCTTTCAGCAATTGCTAATTCAAATAACTCTAAAGAGAGGGGATCTAACATACCTGTTTCCGGCTCCTCTTCTCCACCATCGCTACCAACCTCTACATTACCCCTAACATGAGGTTCCGTAGTTGGCTCCCTCTACGCTGAATGACTAGAAGGACCCACCGGTTCCCTCCTTCTCTTCTTTTCAAGCTTGGATTCATAGACCCTACGAGTAGCAACCCGAGAAGCTTCTTCATCGGTTGACTCAGCGATCGGTTGAACTGGTACGTGTTCATTGGCCGCCAAAAGCCACCGGCACTGTAGAAAAGTCAGCTCTAACTTGCGCTCGACGCCCGGAAGATTAAACTTGGTACCAGTACAACCAGTGATGTTCCAAAGCCACGCTCGAGCCCCATCCACTAAGCCACCACGGGCCCAGAGCTGTTGGTTCGGGTTCCCGATATAAATCTGATCATAACCAAACTGATGAGCGAACCGACATGGCAAGTAGGATTCTATGTAACAATGGCTCTGAACGCGCAAGATCACATAGCCCGGCCGAATATTAACCAACCAATCTAAGTAGCCAGAGTCAAGGGAAGTACGACCCGTACCCGGCTTCTCTACATCCATCAAGGAGTCACCATACTGGCCTGAAAATCATGGGAAGCAAGTAGGGAAGACCCAGTATTTATGATTCTGAAGCTGCTTCCTAACCTCTGCGAAACCTCGCCCCTTCCATTTACAGTTCTCTATTATTTGAAGAAAGGGAAGAGAGGGATCCACAGAAGTTGGGGCCGACATCATATCTGAGTGATGAAGCACCAACCAAGCCATTAAATAAGTGTAGGGAAGTTCCACCTTTGTGAGAGGAATCTGAGTTGGCGGTGAATTTCCCCTCTGAGTGAATGCGTTCACAATCTGGCGAAGCCCTCTGTGAATATCAGCGGTCATTGCTGGAAGAAGACATAGGTTTTTCCGGTGAGCAAGTAGAATCGCTAGAAACAACACTTCTAGGGGAAGTGCGTCAGAAGATTAGTATGGCACTACACACTTTTTCAGCCAGATTGCAAGATACCCAGTAAGTAATGTCATAGGCCGGATTGATTTAACTCCATGCTACAAGAAAGTTTGGAATTTCGTTCCGACAGCAAAGCCGTCCTTAATACCAGCTGTGATGTAAGATTGAGCATTTGACCTCTTGATTAGCTCATTCACTTCGGAGGTGGTTAGCGGCGATAGTTCACAAATTGGTTCATCCAGAACGCTATTTATATTCTTGAAAAGATAATCCGCAAACTTCTTTAAACTAATTTGCGGTCGCGCCTTCTTTGATAATGGATCAATACCCGTAAGAGCTATGTGATAATGGCAAGCAAGATCCCAGAAGGTGTTGGTTGGGAGTCCGCGACTTCAAGTGCTGCAGCTCCCTATTAGAAGGAAAGTACTCCTGATAAATCATGTTCCTCATCGGAAGATCGAAGATTTTATACATCTCGTGCAACGCCAATCCCAACTCCCCGTGCTTAGTCAGAAATGTATTAGCATCAAGATTGTAGAGTTCCAGTAGCGCCAAGAAATGGGGAACGCTCATGGTCAGTCCGTAAGTGGTGGCACGAACAGCTGCATATAAACCATTAGCCTTCAAATCCTCACCAAATCGATCTAAGATGTAGTGGCTTAAACGGGTCCACCATAGTTTATCTGACGAGTGTACCCAGCTGTAACATCGATGGCCGGTCGTTGGCATTTCTCGGGCCAAAGCTGCAAGCCGATTCTTCACAGTGTTAGCAACAGTGAAGATCTCACCTTTGGGTGGGGCATTCAATCCGGTAATCCCCGGATGTAACCCTGTTATGCGATTCCGATTACTTGAGTCAACCATACCGTGGGTAATATAGCCACAATGAATGCGCTCATGTTCTTCTGTTAATCTCCATGACATCTCCCGAGGAACAGCTTGACACCGAAGCTCGACGTGCGAGCGGTGGTGAGGAATCGGAGGAAGGTATAGGTGGCCACCGTCGTCATGATGCAGCCACTCTTCCATTCCAAGAAAAATAGTGGCGGGATCTTCTACGGAATCCCCAAACAAATAGTCTGGCTTTCTTAGTGGATGCGTAGAACTTGGGTCCTTCTCTAACGGCGCATCTGTGATAAGTTGCCTTAAACTACGGCGTTCTCCCTTCCATATTAACCGTGGAAGCTCTTCTGGTACGCCCGGAGCAAACTGAGGAGCTACCGAAACAGGGATTGGCTCATCAGTAGAGGCATAAGCCTCACTGCAGCGGCCCTCTACTGAATGAGCACCAAACTCCCTTGAGCGAAATTCAACTGAGGTAAAACAATAGGTATTTATCAGATATAGACATAAAGGCATATGTTAAAACAGTCTGGGCGTCGAACTCACCTCACAAATCGTGAGGTAGAGTCACAGCCTTATAAATGGTGAGACGATCTTAATTGTATCACACACGCAAACGACAAAGCATATTAACATGCAAACAACACGATGGTATACCCAAGTCTGTGTGATATGACACAACATGAGATCGCCCCATATTTCCTTAAGACGTGTCTTGGCTAAGCAAAACACGCCTTGTAAAGCGTCCACCCCCACGAAGGAGGGTAGAGGCTCTTCTCAAATGCCTCACGAAGGAGAGCAAAACGAGGATATCATACCAAATACATATTCACGATGGATTAGCTAGGCGAGACGATTAAAAGCCAATACTATACACACGAAGCACGGGACATATTGCCGCATGAATAATGCGACGATATACCTATCCTTCGGAGTATAGTACGGCAAGAAATAGCCCCAAGATAATTCAATCATGTCTTGACCAAGCAAAGCACGACTTGTAAAGCATCCACCCCCACGAAGGAGGGTGGTGGCTCTTCCCAATTGCCTCACCAAGGAGAACAAAGCGGGGATGCAACATGCAGTGTGATATCTCAAATATTTAACGCATGAATGAAAGAGGTGGTGACGATATACCTGTGCAGCTGAACGGCGCCGGCTCGGGCGACTGGGTCGCCGAACGGCCTCTAACAACACGAGATCTCTTAGGTGACATATCTGTAGAGAGAGTTAACAGGTCAATTACGATGAAAGTTGAGAAGTATCAGATTAATGCAAAGAAAAACGGTGCTCCGATCAAACTTAAGTAGTGGACTCGATACCGATACAGTTTCAACCCACA
>BQKN01063684.1:0-14396 GCA_022839385.1 Asparagus kiusianus
CTAAAACCCTAGATCTAAAACCTGGGCTCTGATACCACTTGTTGCGCACAACGAAAATTTCGGCAGCACATCGGCACAACAAGAGAGTTAGATTGCAATAGGAAATCTTGTTTCACAAAGGAAACAAGAACCTTAAGCAAAATATCTTAACCCAGTAAGATATCAGCTCTTCCTCTCATCAGTTCTAGGACTGACCTGTCGAGGGAACCTAAAAGCTATTACAAATCATACAAAAAAATGAGACAACCAATTTTACGTAGTTCGGCAAATTTACTACGTCCACGGGGCAAGGAGGGGGAGATCTACTACTAGAGGGAGAGAATATAACTAGGGTTTACAATCACTCAATCTAAACCCTCACACAAACTCTCAAACCTCTCACACAAATATCTCTCTCAAAGGGATGCACAAAACCCTCTCAAATTCGACACAAAAGACTACTCAAATCTCTTCAACACAGCCGCAATTCTTTTTTTTCTGCCACTGGCAATTTTCTCCTGTAGCCGCAAAACGAATTAAACAAATCCTTGCATGCCGCAGCAACCAAGCCTCCTTTGCACTTCGCAGTCAAAAGAGAAAACACCCAGCCGAAAAAAAAACAAACCTCCTGCACGAAACCCTAGGAACAATCTCTGTTCCTTTATATAGCCTGACAGCGACTTAATCAATCGGGTGGGCCTTCGTTCACGTCCACGAAAAACAAAACTAGCCGCTATACATGTACATGATGCACATGTACATCGGGTGGGCCAGGGTTTATTCATGCTTCAATTAGTGGGTGTGGCTCCCCCCATGTCCACGTTCACAATTCTCCACCTCGGTGAAGTTTTCCCAAAACTGAGCCGATACCAAAGCAACCAAATGTCGGTATCTACTCACCAAATCGGCTGCATCATAAATGACTGCCTAGTATCCTCTTGTCCAAGGAATCAAGCCGCCTATAGTTGTAGGCGTCGAAAATTGCCGATAGGTCCCCGAACATAGCTCGGTGTCAACGAGCAGCGATCGAACGTCACTACCAGGTTCACAAGAGCTCAAATGACGCCAGTGAGCGACTGAAGCAAACTGACGGATTACGTGAGCCGACAGAATGTCAGAATCGCAAGGATACGGGTTGACCGAAAACCCCGCTATCACTGCAATCAGACCAACGCCCGCTGCGCCTCGATCACCCCACAGATAATCCAACCATCGGGGCCTACAGAGCTCGCCGTCACGATTCCAACGCATCCGAAATCACCCAAATCCGAGTTCGGACGAAAAGTCAACGGCGAGTCAACAGCTGGACAACGGCACAGCCCCGGGCTGAACCGGGGACACACGAATATGTCTCGGCTGGCTCGAGACACCCCATGGGGGGTGTCCCGGCCTTGGCCAAGACACCCCTAGGGGGGTGTCTCTCCTCTTGGGGTGTCCATATCAGCCCCCCCCCCTCCTTTTGGCTATAAATAGCCCCCTAGGCCTCCTTTGTGAGGGGCTCTTGATTTTGGCGCTGATTTAGCTCTTGGAGAAGAATTTCCGGTCTTGGGATTATCCTCGAGATCTGAAATTCTAGAGTCTGAAGCGGCGAAGCCCTGCTGGAGTGAGGAGTCAGAGTTTCTTCATCAAGGTTCATTCACCCCCCCTCTCTGATCCTTAGTGTTGCTCCTTTGCGGTGACACTAAGAAGAGCTATTATCTCGTTTTAGCCGAGATATACGCTTATAACCTCTAGATCTTGCGCGGATCGACGAGGTTCTGTTTCTATATCCTACGCGGATAGACGAAACTCTGCCGGATTTTATCGGCAAGGATCTTGAAGAGTCGGCGGTCCACGGACATCGACGTCCCCGTCACAGGCCAACAACCCACGCAAGCGAGACCGTACCAAACCGGGCTCTCGTGTTTATTTTCGTTTAAGTTGTAACCCTTTTGTTTTCATTTATACTGTTGTAACGCTTGAAGGTGTAACAGATCTCAAAAAAAGAGAACATCAATGAAAACAGCAACTTTTACCGGAAACAAGCTGGCGACCACAGTGGGAGCCGCCGACCTCGCTGCCGAGATCGGAGTGACGCAACCGGCCTTCAAGATCCGGGTGAATGAAGAGATCAAATACGAATTCGATCAGAAGAAGTTTGAAGAGTACCTCTCCTCCTCCTCCTCCAGATCTGCCTCTCCGCACCGGCGCAGGAGGAATTCATCTCCAAAAAGGGCTCGCGGGATCTCCAACTCCTCAATTCAAGACCCCGCCGTCGCTGCCACTACACTTGCACCACACAACGGCCTTGCGTCGATCAGTGTGGTCAAGAACGTAGATCCAACCGCCACAAAGGCGATAGGTGATGCTGCTCCAACTCCATCAAAGAGAACGCTTCAAAGACGTCGCCAACGTCTCGCTCAACAGCTCGCCAAGGCCAAGGAGTCAAAGGATGGAGTGCGCTATGCAGAGGACTTGAAGTCGAGGCAGCGACAAGAGCAGCGGCAGGTAATCAACTTCCCCTCCAAATCAGGAGCGAATGAGTGGATCCGCATCAAGAGGAACCGCTCCACGCTCGAGGAGCGAATCAAGAAGCGCCGTGCTCTACTTGCACATGCCCGGCTCCTCCTAAAGAAGGCAGAGGAGATGCAGCAAGAATCGGCGGTCAAAACGCCGTCCAAGAGCAAATCGGTGTGGGTGCCCAAGGCAAACCCAACACCTCAAACCAAGAAGGGTAAAATTATCACCCAGAGTTCAACCAAATCAGAGCCTACTCCTCCCGTACCGGCACCCTCAACAGGGCCAGGTAAAAAAGGGGATCATTCAAGATCCCAGCTTCCTTTGACGAGTCGTCTCGGTCCCTTACAGGAGAACCGAGGCAGAATACCCGTCAAAGAACGGCTGGGACCATTGAAAGGTCCCCAAACTAAAATCCAGACTGGGGGTGGAATCAATCCCCCCAAGAATATTGACAAAGGGAAAGCCCCTATCACCGGCCGCACTGAATTGCGAGCCGAACTGAAAGAGCCCGTTCGGTTTCTACGCTCCCAAAAGCGTAAAATTGAACGGGCCACTCTTGAAAAGTCTAACCAATTTTTGTATTCCCAAAGGGAAACACACTCATCTGAGGATGAGCGTGTTATACCGAGGGACATCCACCAGCACTCTGTAGATTGCTCCAGCTATCAAGCTGATGAGCTGTACTACAGGGCTGGGGGTGTGGAAAAATCTCGAAAGAGGTACATGCAGGAGTCCCACTGCCCGTGTGCCAACATTATCAAGGCAGTATTGTCCGAATGTTGCTGTACTCAAACCCCAACAAGAATCTCGGTGTTCGAAAGACTCTCTAAGCCGAAGCGTTTCCACAAGAAGAAATCGCTCCGCCGAGAGGATGAATACTCGAAAGTGTCAGTCAACATGACCGGCAGAGGGGGATCAACACCACGTCTCAACTTGGATCAGCTTGCCGAGGCATCCCGATGCATGACGTGGCTACGGTCGGGAACTATCAAACGAAACACTTACCCAAGAGTACACAAGGGACTTTCCCTAGAAGAGGAGGAATCCGATGCTGATTCTGATACCTGCTCCGCCGTCGCATCCGATGACACGGCTTCAAGTGCAGGCCAACCTTATAAGTCGCTCATGATCAGCGCCGAGCAAATGTCGAAGATACTTGAAGAAGCCCTAGCCAAGCAAAAGGAAAGCTTCAAATTTGAAATGGAGATGGCCATGCAGCGGATGAGGGAGATGCACGATCAACAGATCGCGGCAATGACGGTTCACCAAGGAGAACCGAGCCAACGCAATCCAGAGGAGCATGAACGGGAAGCGGATAATGTCAACATTCCTCCCATCAATACCAACACTGGGGGTGGTCCCGCAGAAGAAAATACAAAAGAGGACCACGCCGCCTCTCCCAGAAGCCACTCGAAGACCGAGACGAGTGAGGACAGGAAGATGAAAGACCTGGAGAGCAAGATCAACGCATTGATGAATGCACAGGAGGTAAAAAGATCCGGTATACCCTGCCCATATCCGAGGGAGTGGGAATCGATCCCATATCCGGCAAAGTTTAATTTAATTAACTTTACGCCGTTTGATGGGAAGGGTTCCCCTACCCAGCATTTAATCTATTTCAAGTCTCATTTAGGAATCATTTCCGGAAATGAGCCCCTCATGGTGCGGTCATTCGTTGGCACTCTTCGCGGAGCTGCCTTCGATTGGTACCGCCGTCTCAAGCCTGGGAGCATCAATGGCTGGGATGACATGGAGGACATGTTCCTAACAAACTTCTTTGATGATGACACCGAGGTTTCAATCGGCACGCTGTTCGATGAAAAACAAAAGAACGGCGAGACGGTTGAAAACTTCGTGAAGAGATTCCGCAACAAAGCTATGAATTGCAGGGATCCGGTCAGCGAGGATTTCATCCTTGAGACCTGCCACAACAACCTCACGCTCGATATCCTTGAAGCCATGGGAATGGCGCCGTCCAAAACCTGGAAGGACTTGAAGATGCGTGGAGAGCGAGCTGAACGGTTTCTCAAGAGGAAGAAAGCGGAGAGAGGGCAAATTCCCAACAATGCCCCACAACCAAATTTTACCCCCAAGGGTAAAGGGAAGGCGCATGCAAATGCGGTGGTCGCAAATCAGGTCTTTGAGGTGCAAGCACAGCCGCAACAGCCTCAACAGCCCCAGCAGCCGCAACAGCAGCAGCAGAGGGCGCCTCAACAACCCAGGTGGCAACAGCAGCCCCAGAAGCAAAAGGTTGGGGAGCCGAGGTTCCCAAAGGTTTACTCGTTCAAAGAAGATGAAATCCCCGGTATTTTCAAATACCTCGTGGAGAATAACAAGATCAAACTGCCGCCAATTCAGGATCAGGAAGATGCCAAGAGGGTCAACGATCCGAAATATTGCGCATTCCACCGAGCGGTGCACCATCCTACCAAGGTGTGCTATGCTCTCAAGGACAAGATTCAGGCCCTGATCGATGTTGGGGTCATCACCATGAAACAGCCCAAGGAGAAAAAGGTGGGTGCAAATACCGTGTCCATTAGCTTTCGATCCGTACCCTCGAGTTGGTTCCAACACGAGTCGGTGATCAAAGCAGCGGTGAAGACAGTAAACGATGATCCACACCAGCAGCGCCAGAAAGGGCTTGTGCCACACACAGCCCCAAATGGCGAAATCTTGTGGGTTCATCCGGACTTGATCGCAGATGAACAGTGGGCCGGGACCTCTTCCACAAAGAACAAAAAGAAGTCGAAGAGGAAAGGCAAATCGTGCTGCGGTGCCTCTGCTATACCGGGGGTGGATGATGACAAAATTCCAACCTTCCCACTTTCTGAGGATGAGCAAGAAGCCTTTGCAACTCGGAGCGGGAATGAGTATCACTTCAAGTATCCGGATGCTACTGAGCAGTTGGGTACCAAAACCCCACCTTCCAAGACGCTTACAGAGTTGGGAATTTCAGCAATTCCCCCAACACCTGCAGTGGCGACGGAGAGAATCCCACAGAAGGATAAGGGAAAAGAGCCCGTACGTCAAGAAGCTTAGAACCCGAGGCCGTCTCGATTCAATAATCCAATTGGACGAGACAAACCGGGGAATGCAAGCTCTCAGCCCCATTTCGACATTATGGCGCAATTGGCCAACATCCCGGCCAGGATAACTCTATACGAGTTGCTGCGATTGTCGAAGGATACACGGAAGGCGCTGCAAGAAGCCTTGAGTGATTCCGAAGCTTTCTTGACTCGGATCAAACCATCTTCCGAAGAACCGGAGTCGTCAGCTCAGCATTGCAATCTGGCGGCACATCACTTCCCCTGCATCTCTTTCACCAAAGAAGACATGCAGACGAAGAACTCCAATCATGATAGGCCGTTGTACTTCACCGGGCATATCGGCTCCAGCGTTGTCAACCGGATCCAAGTCGATCCGGGTTCCGCTGTGAGCATCATGCCATTCCGATTGATGCATCATCTCGGAATCCCGACTAGCAAATTAGCGTCCACTGGCACGACGATTTACGGATTCAACACCAGCGGGTCTAGGCCCTTGGGGAAGATCCGAATTAAGTGCCAGATCGGGGATTTGAAGTCGGAGGTCACATGCTATGTGATTGACGTGGAAACTTCCTATAATTTGCTGTTGGGTCGACCTTGGATCCACGGTAACCTTATAGTCCCGTCAACACTGCATCAGTGCTTAAAATATGTGGGCACAGATAATGAAGTCAAGACGGTGGTCGCGGATAAGCAACCGTTCAAGGGATTGGAGAATTACTTCACCGATTCCCTTTTATACGGCGCTGAATCCGATACTGAACCATCAGCCCAAGAAACGGACAGCGGTGATGAAGCTGATACCGAACCAGGGCTTGATTACGATGGCGGTTTTGTTTTAAACGACATTGTACCCATTGTAATCAATCTTGACGATGATGAATCATCGGAAGATAGTTGTAATTGGCAACTTGCCGAAGAACTATCAATAAATGATGATTTAGAGTACTCGACGGGTCTTGATGATATCACCAACGAACTCTATGCTAACCCTGATTTATATATGCCTCTTCAATCATTTTGTTTGACAAAGAAGCAGGTACACGACCCTTGCGGGACAACGCTCATCATCCCCGCAGGGATTGGGGGTGGAAAGGAGGTCGTCTACGGCAAAGGAAGAGCATCTCCGATACCCAACCACTTCCTGGAAACAGAAGACGACGATGATAAACCAGCCCGTCATCTATCCAAGTACGATGCGAAAGCACGCAACATGATGGAAAGGCACGGCTATGACTTCAAGATCGGAGAGGGTCTTTTCTTTGGTCGAGGCCCACGGGTTCCACCCCGGATGGCCTATGTACCGAAAGGAAAACCCGATAATTACTATCGCCACAAAAGAGGTCTAGGCTATGTCTCATCAGATGATGAGTGTGGCTGGCAAATCATTGACCAAATTGCTAACAAGACTAGGAAAGGATATTCTTCCGACTCTTTGGGTTGGGATTCCGACGCTAGTCTTGGTGAGGTATTTAAAAAGCTAATGTCGAACATGGTCACGGTTGATCCAACGACAATAGAAGAAGATGATGAGATGTCGACATGGGAAGACCCGTGGGTTCATCACTTAAGCATGCAGTATGGAGACCGGTTCGAGCAGAGGGAGCCTCCTACCGAAGACCCAGTCGTTCAGGTGAATATGGGCACCGAGGAGAATCCAAAGCCAATATTCATCAGCGATAGCCTCTTCCCTGAAGAGAAGGAAGAGTTGATTTCTCTTATCCGGGAGTACATCGACGTATTCGCCTGGAATTATGAAGACATGCCAGGTCTCGACCCAAACGTAGCAGTGCATCGTCTCAACATCAAGCCGGAGGTTAAACCAGTCAAACAACAACAACGACGGTTTCGTCCGCAAATGATGGAAGCAATCGAAGCTGAAGTCAAAAAGCTCGTTGATTCGGGATTTATCCGAGAGGAGCAACATCCCGAATGGCTTGCCAATATCGTTCCGGTCCTAAAGAAGAACGGGAAGATCCGGATATGCATTGACTTCAGGGATCTCAATGCAGCTTGTCCAAAAGATGATTTTCCTCTCCCCATCACGGATGTTATCATCGACAACACGTGCGGGTTTGAGAGGATGTCCTTTATGGATGGTTTCTCTGGTTACAACCAGATAAAGATGCATCCAGATGATGAAAAGCACACCGCATTCCGAACACCTCTCGGCGTATTCTGCTACACAGTCATGCCCTTCGGCTTGAAGAATGCAGGTGCTACATATCAGCGAGCCATGTCGAAGATCTTTCAAGAGCATCTCCGAAAGACCGTCGAATGCTACGTGGACGATTTGGTCGTGAAAAGTCGTGATAAGAATGATCACATCAAAGACTTGAAGACCATGTTCGACTTGATGCGGGCCCATCAGTTGAAGATGAACCCTACCAAATCCTTCCTCGGAATGGCTAGTGGAAAATTCTTGGGATTCGTCGTCACCACCAAAGGTATTCACATTGATCCGGATAAAGTAAAGGCGATCAATGAATTGCAACCTCCGAGGAACCTCAAGGAGCTCAGAGGACTGCAAGGGCGATTGGCATATATCCGTCGGTTTATCTCAAACCTATCGGGAAAATGCCAACCATTCTCCAGGCTCACAAAGAAGGGCGTGTCATTCGTATGGGACGATGCTTGTCAAAAGGCATTCGAGAGTATCAAAGAATATCTCTCGAAACCTCCCGTACTCGTTGCACCGAAATCGGGCAAACCGTTCTTGATTTATGTCAAGGCGACGAGCCACTCATTAAGTGCATTGCTTGCACAAGATGACGATAACGGTCACGAGCAGGCGGTATATTACTTAAGCCGAACCATGGTAGGCGCAGAATCTCGATATCCCATGATTGAGAGGGAATGCCTAGCCTTAGTGTTCGCCATCCAGAAGATGCGGCATTATTTGGTTGGACAAACCATCTACGTCATCTCCAAAGTTAACCCGGTCCGAGTATTCATGACTCAACCGGCTTCCATGAGCTGGCGATTAGCAAAATGGGCTTTACTCTTGTCCCAATACGATCTGCACTTCAAGCAGCAGAAGTCAGTAAAAGGGCAAGCTATCTGCGATCTCTTGGCAGCTAATCCAACTACGGACGCCGCCGAGATATATGACGATTTACCTGATGAAACCCACGAAGTCAACGCAACTTCACACCAACAAGTGTGGCGTTTGTACTTCGACGGCGCTTCACGAGCAGCTAATGCCGCAGGTACTCCTGGATGTTCTAAGGTCTCCTCCGGAGTGGGAGTTGTCTTAGTTTCCCCGGGAAAACATGTGATGCCTCGAGCCTACTCATTAACTGAGCCGTGCTCGAATAATGTGGCAGAGTACAACGCACTGATTATAGGCCTCAACTTCGCCAAGGAGCTGGGGGTTGAGTATCTCGAAGCCTTCGGTGATTCTCAACTAATCGTCAAACAAGTGCAAGGGGAATACGAAGTCCGAAGTCAGGATTTGCTACCATACCACAAGATGGCGGTGGAGCTAGCGGAATCGTTTGAAGGGTTCTTCATCGAGCACGTTCCGCGGCTGCAGAACACCTATGCAGATGCGTTAGCAGCTTTAGCTGTGTCCTTGGCACAACCTCCCGGAACAGAACAATTTGTTACGGTAAAAACGCATCAACTCTTGGTGCCACTTCATGATGAAAATGGCAAGGAGGAAGAGGCCCAGGAGGTGCACACAACTCAGGCTGAGTTTGAACCCCGAGATTGGCGTTTCCCCATCATCGACTACGTCTTGCATGGAATCTTGCCAGAAGATGTGAAGGAGAGAGAGTCGATCAGACGAAGAGCTCCAAGATTCTACTATAATACAGAGAATCGAACGCTATACCGCAGGGGGTATGATGGCGTGCTGGCACGGTGTCTATCAACCAAAGAAGCTGAAGAAGTGCTTAAAGAGGCACATGAAGGAGAGTGCGGCGCGCACCAACCTGGTCCTAAGCTCTATGATCGCATCAGGAGAATGGGATACTTTTGGCCCTCCATGATGCATGAGGCAATTGTATACGCCCGGAAGTGTCACTCGTGTCAGGTACACGCGAATTACATGCACCAGCCTCCGGAACGTCTACATCCTTCGGTTACGTCGTGGCCGTTCGAGACCTGGGGAATGGACATTGTTGGTCCTATAAACCCCCCATCAGTAAAAGGCGATCGGTTCATCCTGGCGATCACTGATTACTTCTCCAAATGGGCTGAGGCAGTCCCACTCAAAGAAGTCAAGACGAGCAACGTCATTGCATTCATCAAGCACCATATCATCTACCGGCATGGTGTTCCAAGACGAATCATACACGACAACGGTCCTCAATTTATCAGCAACGCCTTCATAAGGTTCTGCGAAAAGTTCAAGATTCAAGACATCTCGTCAACAGCCTATAACCCCACAGCAAACGGGTTAGCTGAAGCCTTCAACAAGACTATCATAAAGCTCTTGTCAAAGCTTGTGAAGAATAGCAAGCGAGATTGGGATGATAAGCTCGGCGCAGCTCTATGGGCCTATCGTACCACTGTACGTACACCGACCGGCGCAACCCCGTATTCACTGGTATACGGATGTAAAGCTGTTCTCCCTTTGGAAATCCAAATTCCATCTCTTCGGATCGCTCTTGCAACCCAGATGACGACCGAAGAACAACATCAGAAGTGCCTCGAAGAACTCGAGATGCTCGATGAAAAGCGCCTGGAAGCTCAGCAGCATATTGAGTTTTACCAAGCCAGAATTTCTAGAGCCTTCGACAAAAAAGTTCGACAAAGGAGTTTTAAGGAAGGAGACTTGGTCTTAACCGAGAAACGTCCTATGATCCTTAACTCCAAGAAGAAAGGCAAATTTGAACCCAAATGGGAGGGACCGTTCGTAGTAGAAACAGTTTACTCGAACGGCGCCTATCGTCTAGTCACCAAAAACGGTGACCGACTCATGATGCCAATAAATGGCAAATTTCTGAAGAGGTACTATCCTTAGTATCCTCAGAGGAATTGAGGTACCGGGAAGTTCCCGGAAGAATACCACATCGGGGTATTCTTAGGGATAACCCGGTCGCTGATAAGCAAGAAATCAATATTCGAATTCCGAATATTCTTGTTTGCCAGAACTTAACTCTCACAAACACTCTTTTGCTGAGATGAGATCTAATCGTTGATTCTCCCCTCGCAGAACTTTCGGTGGTTTCTGACTACTCATAGTCTCCACCACACCATTCCAGTTTGGTCAAACCTTATGACAGTTAGGACCAAAGCCAAATTCCCCTCTCGATTCCGTCAAAGAACGAGAGGTCCACAAATCGAGTGATCAGACCTTCTTTCGGTTATGATCATTTTCACATTCCCCATTTGGTCAAACCTTACGACAGTTAGGGCCAAAGCCAAAATCCCCTCTCGATTCCTCCAATGAACGAGAGGTCCACTTTCAATTCGATGACCAAACCTTACGACAGTTAGGGTCGTTCGAACCTTTCGATTCGATAACCAAACCTTACGACAGTTAGGGTTATCCGAATCTTTTCGATTCTCGGAGTGGAGATCCCACTTCTAGTTTCACCTGTCGGATCCTGGGGGTGGAGATCCCACCTCGAGTTTCCTTTCCTGCTGAAGATAGAATATGAAATTCTTCCTCTTCAGAGTCAAATGACCAAACCTTATGACAGTTAGGGTCGTTTGAACCTTTCGAGTCAAATGACCAAACCTTACGACAGTTAGGGTCGTTTGAACCTTTCGATTCGAGTAACCAAACCTTATGACAGTTAGGGTTATCCGAATCTTTTCGATTCTCGGAGTGGAGATCCCACTTCTAGTTTCACCTGTCGGATCCTGGGGGTGGAGATCCCACCTCGAGTTTCCTTTCCTGCTGAAGATAGAATATAAAATTCTTCCTCTTCAGAGTCAAATGACCAGACCTTACGACAGTTAGGGTCGTTTGAACCTTCGATTCGATGACCAAACCTTATGACAGTTAGGGTCGTTCGAAACTTTCGATTCGATAATCAAACCTTACGACAGTTAGGATTATCCGAATCTTTTCGATTCTCGGAGTGGGAATCCCACTTCTAGTCTCATCTTTCCCTTGGCTTTGCTTTCAGAAAAGACAGGGATGAAGTCGGCGCCTAATACGCGTTGCCGGGTAGTCTTTCCCGTGAGAAAGACGAAGTCTATGTATTCAAAGTCATAGCATAAAGTCTCGGAGGGTTCGCTCTCTTAGCACAACGTTACATGCGGAACGGACCCAGACAAATCGCATGCTAGCCCGACACAAACGGTAGTCGGTAAAGGCACGTCAAAACCGTTGAGGGCTGGGGGTTGGCCAATAATCCCAAAGTCTATACCTAACACGTATAGCCGGTTTAGTCTTTTACCGATTAAAGAAGACACCACAGCATATCAAGAAGCATCATGTAAAAAGAAGCAAATAAGGAGTCTCTAATAAAAGATCAAGACAAAAGCATATAACAACAAGTTCGTCAATCCGAAGGCAGCTGATGACTAAGAATGTGAGACTCTAAACCGGAAAGCCTGTCCATATAGCTCTGCTCAAACTCTGCCTGCACGCGAGCTCGGACAGAATCCTCGGAACTGCTCAAGACCTCAGCGGCTTCAGTTCGCAGCTTCATCAATCCCTCCTGTGTTGATCCCAGCTTGTCGAGCGTCCACTCACGAGAGCGCTCCAATCCAACCAGGTCCTCGGTGATTATAGCGGCAGACTCTTCAGCACGTCCCAAGGCCTCCTTCAGCCTAGCTATCTCTGCACGAGTGGAATCTAGGGAGCTGAGTAACTCGCCTCTGCTGGTGTCCTTCTTCGCCAGGTTGGCCATCAGCTGTGCAACAGAGTGCTCGCGTGAACGGAGCTCGCTGCTAATGGAAGATCTCAAGTCACGCCATTGAGTCATTCTATCCTCCATCTGAGAGGACATAAAAGAAGAAGCTCCGCCAGCCTTCAAATCCCTTAATTCTTGAACCTCTGACTCCAGAGCAGTAAAATCAGCAGCAAAGGAGTCAGCCAACTCTGGGTATCCTTCTTCCCTCATCATCAGCATGTGGCGAGAAAAGGAACGCCTGAACTGGTCAAAGCAGTATCCTCGGAGGAGAAGTTTCTCAATCATGCCATTATAAAAGGCGGTGAAGAAGTTGAGGTCCGCGTGAAAAATCTCTTTCTCAGGATCGGTATCAGCCAAAAGGACGCGAACATACTCATATAGGGATGATCGAGCTCCTGCAAACAACAATGGGGAAGTTAAGAGATTATCAAATACGACAAGGAAACCCGAGAGGAAATTCGAAGTATACCTGTACTGGCGGAATTTCCCTCGGGTGGAGGCACGGCAGACTCTGAGATAACAGCAGGATTAGCTATGAAGGGTGCATCAACCCCTGCAGACAAATCAGTCGTATCTCTCGGCTGTGGCAAAGAGACATGGCTCTCAGGCGAAATATCAGCCCTGGAAACTGCAGCAGCATCAGGCACAACGCCTGGTCCTACAGTTATACCTCTTTATTAGTCAAAATGCAAATTTAGGCAAATAAAGAGAATCAGGGTGATAAGGTCATCGGCGTACCTGCAAGTCCATCATCTTCTGCAACACGGGGAGGGTCGGTAGTCAAAGGAGAATCAGTCCTGGTGGCTGATGATGTACCTGTGAGTGCATCGCTCGTAAAGGGCGGTCCCGCAGTTCCTCTGGCGGCCTGTTCAGCCAGCATATCGACTAATAGCCCAGCGTCAGGACCGCAGAAACTCGGCGCAGAGGCACTCCCCTGGTCTTCAAAACCTACATCATGAAAGGATTCACCCTCAGTCGAGTTCTCTTTCCCTGTAATCAAAAGATATATTAGCAGATGTAGGTATACCTGAGTAAGGAGCAGTGGGCTCGACGCTATACTCTGGCCCAAGATCAATGTTCAAATCGATGCCCAGAGAACCGTCATGAAGGGCGTCGCACATCTGCTGCACGAAGCAATCCATGTTATCCGGACCAGGGGATGCAGGAGGCAATGGAAGTTCACCCTCTTCAAGCAACCCTGGAACATAAAGTACGGTTATGAATCCCAGAAGGTAAAACATGTCAAAATATGGAAAGTAACGGAGGGTTACCTTCCTCCCTGTCGGCAAAGCCTCCGGAATCTACTCCATGAGAGCGTTGATCAACAGGAGGTCTATAAGCAACCTTCTTCCTTTTCAAAGGACCACCCCTCTGGGAACCGACGGGACGATTGTGCGAAGTTGGTCCACCAAACTTGGATTTCGCACGACGTGAGGCGAGAGGTTCATGGTCATCGGCCGAACCACCTGAAACAACAAGGATTATTTCACGTACCAAGGTTGAGGAGAAGCGAAATCAAGAAGCATGACAAACCTGCATCAAGTTCTACTTGGTCGGTGTCTATTTCCTCCTCACAAGCTTCATCGCCATCCGCAGGAAGGTGCTCCCCATCAATTCTGCCTGAAGGAGGAGATTGAGCAGGCCTCTTCCCCTGCTTCTGAGCAGCCGTCATAGCAGCCTGAACCAAGTGCTCAGACTCTAACTCCGAAAGGCTCTTCACACCTATGGATTCATAAGCCGAAAGGAACCACTTGCAGCTAAGGAAGGTGATCATCGGTTTGCGCTTATACGAAGGAAGAGCAAACTGGGCCCCGGTGCAACCAACCATGGTCCATAACCACGCTCAAATACCGTCAACAAGCCCTCCCTTAACCTGTAAACCACGGCTCGGATTCCCAACATATAGTTGGTCGTAGCCGAACTGACGTGCGAAACGGCAGGGAAGGTAAGGCTCGATATGGCAACGGTTCTTCACCCGAAGGACAAGATATCCGATGCGGATGTTTACCAGCCATCGGAAGCAACCGACGTCAAGAGCAGTCCGGTTAGTTCGGGG
>BQKN01063685.1:9460-26898 GCA_022839385.1 Asparagus kiusianus
GCTAAAACAAATAATCGGCAAATTGCTTCAAGCTTATTTGTGTCCTTTTCTTCGCCAGTGAACCTATGCTAATAAGGGCGGTGTGGTAATGACAGGTAAGATCCTAGAACGTGTCGTATATGTCAGAAGAGGCCCTCTTCAAATGTCTCAGCTACCAGTTTGAAGGAAAATACTCTTGATACGGGTGATCACCCATCGGTAGGCCAGAAACCTTCTGCATCTCATGAAGAGCCAACCCTAACTCTCCATTGCAGATCAGGAAAGTGTTGGTATTATGATTGTAAAGCTCTAACAATACCTGGAAATGGTGTTTGCTGATCTGTAACCCGTACATGGTGGTGCATACTGGGGCATACAATCCACTACGCTTTAGTTCGTGCTCCCAGCGCCCGAGGACATAGCCCGTCATGCGAGTCCACCACTTCCTAGGCAGCGAGTAAACCCAACTATAGCACCTGAAGTCTCTCATGGGGAGTTTCCTCCCAAGTCTAGCAAGACGATTCCTTACTATGCTGGCGACTATCAACACTTCATCTGGCAGTGTCGTATCAAGCCCTAAAATTCTCGATTGAAAACCACGAATATAGTTATACCCATCTGAGTTTGGAGTTCTGTGATAGGTAATGAAGCCACAATGAACCCGCTAATGATCATCTGTAAGATTTCAAGGCATCTCTCGTCCTATGGCTTGATTCTCCAAGTGTTCAAACGAGTACTAGCGAGGAATGGAAGGGATATATAGGGGACTTCCTTCATCATCATTCAGCCAATCCTCATCATCAAGGGTCAACATATCTAGATCCTTGACATGATCACCAAACAAATAATCCAACTTCTTCAGAGCTTGAGTAGAGCTAGGATATTCAGTAAGTGGAGCATCTGTGATCTGCTGGTGCAATGTACGATGAGCCCCACGTTGTACCAGCTGATGAATCTCCCTAGGCCCATCTGAAGCAAATTAAGGAGTCAGTTCAATAAGCGGTCCCATAACATTAGCGGCGAAGGTCTCTCTGCTATTACCACTCATCACGTGAAGTAGGAAGCTACCCGCCGAGAACTAAACTAAAACAAATAACACAAAATCAGAAATATTATTTCTAAGATAAAATGAGGAGTTGAACTCACCTGTCAAATTAGCTAGATAGGACCACTGTTTGGTCATATCGGCGAGACGATTTCAACTGTTTTACACAAGAGGGATAATGTATATTGTCGTGCAAGTAACATGATAATACACCACGCCCTACAGGGTACAATACAGCATAAAATCACCCCATATGCCTGAAAACGTGTATTGGCCAAGCAACACATGCCTCTTAAAGCTTCAATCCCCGTGAAGGAGGATATCAGCTCTTCTCGATTCACTCTCTAATGAGACAAATAAGGGTGCAACATAACCTGAAATCATCCCGAATGCCTTAAAACGTGAATTGGCCAAGCAACACACACCTCTCAAAGCTTCAATCCTCGTGAAGAAGGATATCAGCTCTTCCCGATTGACTCGCCAAGGAAACAAACGAGGGTGCAATACACAGAATACTAAAAGTTATGAAGGCTCACCCCCGTGTGAAGAAACTACAGGAGCCTCCTTCTCATTATGCTGATAAATGGAGCAACTCCTATGAAAGTGTGATCATCGTGGAGACATGGCAAACCTGCAATAAAAATAAACGAATCAGGTACAATCTTAAATTCAAGAACCCAAAATTAAAAAGGGAAATTATGAACTTTAACTAAAAAACTACAAATAAAATAGGATTTTACGGTTAAAGTCTAATTAAACCTACGGGATCTATACATACCAACAATGGGTTCAAATTGTAATCAGAACCCTCATGATCAATTTTGGACAAAATATCCAAAATACCCCTCATGCTCAAGGCTCGATGCTAGCCATGAGTATGTTCAAAATTTCGCCATGTTTGAAAGGGGAAAACCTATCATCCTCAACACCAAATTTTTGGCCACTTTTGCATATAACCTCCTCAAGAAATTTTGGCCGATTTTGCATATAAATTTCAGCCATAAACCCACATCCAACCTCCTCAAAATTTTGGCCATGGGTATGCAACCCAAGCCCCCAAAATTTCAGCCCATTTCTGCATAAAACCCCTCAAAATTTTAGCCCCTTTTTGCATAAAACCCCCTCAAAACCTCGGCCATATATGCAATAAAACCCTTCAAGATTTGGGTATGATTGAAACCCATCATTCTCATGCCCAAATTTTGGTCATGAGCTCAAACCTACAATCAAGTTTCAATCTTTCCCACAAAACTCATGAACTTACAAATCAAAGTTCTAATCTTTACATCAAAACTTTAAGTTCATGAATCAAAATCAAGCATACAAAATGGGGTTACGGAGAGGAGCTTACCCAAATCAAGAGCTTGACAACCCAAACTTCAGAAGAAAAACCCAATTCAAAAGACCCAAAAACTTGAAGAAAAATTTCGGCCAAGAGGGTAGGGAGGGGATAATTTTTGAATTTTTGAGGAGTTGTGGGGTTTTAAATAGCAAGAGTTTGAGGGGTTTTAGAATTCTCATGGAGAGGAGTTATGGGTTATGAGGAGTTTAAAGAGGAAGAGAGTTTGAAAAAGAGAGAAGAAGGAGAAGGAGGGTACACGGTTTGAGGAAGAAGGTTTGAAAACAATCCTTTGGACAAAAAGGGGGTACTCTCTATCTTGAACAAACCCTACACCCATACCCATAGGCCGGCCCTCTCTCTCCTCCACTTTCTCTTCCTCTCTCTCATGTCCACTTTCTCTCTCCCTTATCTTCTTTCTCTCTCAAGAACCCTCTCTCTCTCTTGCTTGGTCGAGACTGTCTCGAGCCCAAAGGGACTATCTTGAGCCCAAAGGGACTGTCCCGAGCCTAAGATTCTGTCCCGAGCCCAAAATTCTGTCCTGAGCCCAAGATTCTGTCCAGAGCCCAAGATTCTGCCAGGAGCCTAAAATTCTGTCTCGAGCCTAAAATAGGGTCCCACACATTTAAAATGATGTATTTGGTCTGTATTCACCCATTATTGGCCATTACAGTGTATTCGAAGCCCGTATTCATACTCCGATGAGTATATGAGTATAAACTGCATCTCCTTGAACCTCCAACAGGTACACGAGGTTAAACTGATTCCCAAAACTCATAGGAGTATATGAGTATAAACTGGTCCTCCCAGCTCCAACGCCTTAACAGCCTAAACTGTAAAGACTCCAATTTACATACGAGTATAAACTATGTTTACACCGGTCAACGTGTAGCTATGAGTCAACACCGGTCAACGCGTTATGATAAAAGTCAACACCGGTCAATGCGTTATGATGAAAGTCAACGCGTAGCCTTGGGTCAACGCTGGCTAGTGTGTTGCGATGAAAGTCAACACTAGTCAATGCATTACGATGAAAGTCAACGTCAGTCAACGCATAGCCTTAGGTCAACACCGATCAACGCATAGCCCTAGGTTAACACCGGTTAGGATATTGTGATGAAAGTCAATGCCGGTGTTCGCGGTGAAAGTTGTTTTCTTCATTGACATCATCATTCTCTCTTAAGTAACTATTTTTCGATTACAAAAGATCTGGTCTTTTTATAAGATCCGGTTACAACGAGATCAAAGAAAGAAAAAATAACAACTTTCCTTTTATGCCGAACAAATCGCGAGATCCTGTTTTGCGGTCTCTCGCTTTTGTGGGTTCTTTGCCTGCGCCGGGGTTAATCCGCGGACCACCGCGTGATCTAGATCCGGTCGGATCTACACAGTATAACGGGTATTATTTCACCAAGGAAATAATAGCCGGGGGGATTAGTTCACCAAGAAAATAATCGCCCGAAGTAATCAAAATCGACCAAGCGAAATCGATACTCTTCTCGGGATCAAAGACCAAGCTTTGATCCGGAGGATGACTGTGTAGATCTAAGATCCGATCCCTCTCGAACTCCTGCCTTATTTGGCGTGGACGATCGCCGAGCACCGGATCTGAAAGAGCAAGTCCTCAAAGTCCCAAAGCTTCAATTTTTTTTTTGTTTTGAGCCTTGAATCCAGCAGAGCTTCGCCTCCAAAATTTCTAACCTCTCAAAAATGAGCCCTCAAGTCCTATTTATAGGCACTCAAGGCTGTGCCTTGGCCCAAGTGGCCGATGCACCTAGCCACCAAAAGGTGGCCGAGGCACCGAGCCACCAAAAGGTGGCTGAGGCACCGAGCCATCAAAAGGTGGCCGAGGCACCTAGCCACCAAAAGGTGGCTCGGTTTTGGCCGAGTCCTCCAAATGTTGGTTTTTTTGTTTTCCGGTTTATCCGAACTCTGATTTGTTGATTTGAACTCTGATTTGGCAGTCTGGATCCTGATTTGGTAGTAAATCCGCTTCGGTGTTCGAGTCTGAGTTCGGATCCTGATTTGGCAGTAAATCCGCTTCGGTTGTTCGAGTCTGAGTTCGGATCTTGATTTGGCAGTAAATCCGCTTCGGTTGTTCGAGTTTGAGTTCGGATCCTGATTTGGTAGTAAATCCGCTTCATTGCGTCTCACTTGGCTTCGATATTGTGGTTTAATGATCATTCTTGGATTCATCGCCCGATGGTTCGTTGGTTTCTCGAATCATCGTGCCGAGCTGTGTTAAGGGACCTATAAGCAATTTTATACGCCTACAGATACCCCCTCCAAAGTATTTCAGCCTCATTCTTTTATAGAAGAGTCTGGAATACTTTGGATATGATTGTCCCATCCTTCAATCGGTTATGACGGGATGTTTGGAATGGCTTTTATTCTTGATTCCTTCAATCCTCCATGCTATTCGGTGCTTTGTCGAATGTCTGGAAGGGTTCCGGTGCTGCATTTATTGTCTGACCGTTGTCGGAATTTCGAACTTGAAGCTAATTCCTGATTTTCTGATCTTTAGCTCGTGTTTGTTGTTTCAACAAAGAACTGACCATCGATTGTTGGCGTTGAGTCTTCATTTGTAACGCGTTGTCCGGCGTTTGAGCTTCCTTGTGATGCGTAGTCCAGCGTTTGAGCTTCCTTGTGACGCGTTGTCCGGCGTCCGAGCTTCATTGCGACGCGTTGTCCGGCGTTCGACACAGTTTATACTCGTACGTCTGCTAGAGTATACACAGTTTAAGATCTTAAGGAATTAGAGCGTGGCAGATATTCGAGTCACGAGACCAATCTACGAAGTTGATGCGTCAATGACTCGTATTTATAGAATTTTTGGCAAATTCTCAGCCATCAACGGGTTTGATAAGCTTTTACCGACTACCGTTTGAGTCGGGCTAGCATGCGGATTGTTTAAGTCCGTTCCGCATGTGACGTTAAGCTAAAAGAGTTAACCATTTTAGTACTACGATATTGAATACGTAGACTTCGTCTTTCTCCTGTGAAAAGACTAAACAGCCACGTGTATGAGACGTTGACTTAGGATTTTTGGCAAATCCTCAGCCCTCAACGGATTTGACGTGCTCTTACCGATTACCGTTTGAATCGGGCTTACATGCGGATTGTTTTAGTCCGTTCCGCATGTGACGTTGTGCTAAAGGAATGAACTCCCTTAGACTTTGTGCTATGATGTCGAATACATAGGCTTTACCATTTGTTACGGGAATATGCTACCCGGCAGCGCGTGTTAGGCGTTGACTTTAGTATTTTTGGCTAACCCTCAGCCTTCAACGGATTTGATTAGCCTTTACCGACTACCGTTTGAGTCGGGCTAGCATGCGGATTGTCTAAATCCGCTCCGCATGTAACGTTGTGCTAACAGAATGAATTCCCTTAGACTCGTTGCTACGACTTTGAATACATAGACTTCGCTATTATTACGGGAATAGGCTACCCGGCAACGTGTATTAGACGTTGACTTATCCCTACTTAGGCTTCGGGATAAAGGTCCCCAGAATCAGGTTCTGGTATCCTTTTATACGGACAAAGACTAAACCGGCGACGCGTGTTAGGCGTCGGTATATCCTTTCTTAGGATTCAGGATGAAATTCCCCATGCGTGTAAGGCATGGATTTTGGTGTTATTAATAACAACCTGCCACAATGTTGAATATGTGGGCGAGTGTTCTTTTTAACGGTTAAGAACTAACCGGCAGCGCGGGTTAGGCGCAGACTTATCCCTGCTTAGGCTTCAGGATAGAATACCCCAGAATCAAACTCTGGTGTCTTTTTCTACGGAGAAAGACTAAACCGGCAGCGCGTGTTAGGCGCAGGCTTATCCCTGCGTGGGATTCGGGATAAACTTCCTAGGATGAATCCTAAATTTGATAAATTCTTGGAAAAGGGTTAGTGTGGGATGTAGGCATCAAAAATTGCCGATAGGTCCCCGCAAATAGCTCAGTGTTAACGAACGACGATGAACGTCACTGCCCGGTTCACAAGAGTTCCATTGACGTCGGTGAGCGCCTGAAGTGAACCGATGGACTACGTGAGCCAACAGAATATCAGAATAACGGGGATACGGACTGACCGAGAACCCCGCAACCGCTGCAAACGGACCAATGCCCGTCGTGTCCCGCTCACCCCACTGATAACCCAACTATCAGGATCTACAGAGCTCTTCATCAGAATTTTAACGCATCCGAAATCACTCAAATCCGAGTTCGGACGAAAAGTCAACGGCGAATCAACGGTGGAACAACGGCAAACAGTCTCGGACTGAACCGAGGCACCCGCGGTGTCCCGGCGAGGTCGAAACACCCGAGGGGTGTCTTGGCAAAGCCAAGACACCCAAGGGGTGTCTCGGCCAGGCCGAGACACCCCAGAGGTGTCTCGGCCACGCCGAGGCGCCCCGGAGGTGTCTTGAGTGCTTTCTACGGACACGTAGGCATCTTGAGTGTTTTCTACGGACACGTAGGCGTCTTGAGCATTTTTTACGGACACGTAGGCGTCTTTGGGATTTTTTACAGATAAGGTTTGTTACAATGGATAAGGCAGCCCCTAGGGTCTCCGCTTGACCTATAAATAGACCCCTTGGGTCCTCATTCAAAGGGCTGGATTTTTGGGAGAGCAAGGCTAGAGCTTTGGAGCTTAGAGCAAGATCTGAATTTTAAATCAGCGAAGCCCTGCCGGAGCGAGGAGTGAGAGTACTTCATCAACCCTTCATTCACCCCCTTTTCTTTTCCTTAGTGTGTAGGCATCGAAAATTGCCGATAGGTCCCCACTCACAGCTCGGTGGTAACGATCGACGATCGGACGATACTACCCAGTTCACAAGAGCTCAAATGACGCCGGTGAGCGACTGAAGCAAACCGACGGATTACGTGAGCCGACAGAATGTCAGAATCACGAAGATACGGGTTGACCGAAAACCCCGCGATCACCGCAATTGGACCAACGCCCGCTGTGCCCCGATCACCCCACGGATAATCCAACCATCGAGGCCTACAGAGCTCGCCGTCACGATTCCAACGCATCCGAAATCACTCAAATCCGAGTTCGGACGAAAAGTCAACAGCGAGTCAACGGCGGGACAACGGCAGGACAACGGCAGGACCTCGGACTGCGTTGGGACACCCAAATGGGCCTCGGCAGGCCCGGGACACCCGAGAGGTGTCTTAGCAAAGCCAAGACACCCCAGGGGTGTCTCAGCCAGGCCGAGACACCCCAAGGGTGTCTCGGCCAAGCCGAGACACCCCAAGGTGTCTCGGCTTGGTCGAGACACCCTAGGGGTGTCTCACATCAGCCCCCCCCTCTCCTTTTGGCTATAAATAGCCCCCTTGGCCTCCTTTGTGAGGGGCTCTTGATTTTGCACTCAATTCAAGGCTGAATTATCTTAGCCAAGGATTGTTCTGCAAGAGAGCGGCGAAGCCCTGCCGGAGTGAGGAGTCAGAGTCTGCAGGAGAGCGGCGAAGCCCTGCCGGATCGAAGAGCGAGAGGTCTTCATCTTTTTCTTCATTCACCCCCCTTCTGTTCCTTGGTGTTGCCCTTCGCAGGCGACACTGAGAAGAGCTACTATCTCGTTTAACCGAGATATACGCTTTACGCTTCTAGATCTCACGCGGATCGACGAAGTTCTGCTTCTATATCCCACGCGGATAGACGAAGCTCTGCCGGATTTTCCCGGAAGGATCTTGAGGAGTCGGCGGTCCACGGATATCGACGTCCCCGTCAAAGGCCAACAACCCACGCAAGCGAGACCGTACCAAATCGGGATCTCGTGTTTATTTTCGTTTAAGTTGTACCCCTTTGTTTTCATTTTATACTGTTGTAACGATCGAAGTTGTAACAGATATCAAAGTAATGAAAACGGCAACTTTTACCGGAAACAAGCTGGCGACCACAGTGGGAGCCACCGATCACGCTGCCGAGATCGGAGTGATGCAACCGGCCTTCAAGATCCGGGTGAATGAAGAGATCGAATACGAGTTCGATCAGCAGAAGTATGAAGAGTACCTCTCCTCCTCCTCCTCCAGATCTGCCTCTCCGCACCGGCGCAGGAAGAACCCATCTCCAAAAAGGGCTTGCGGGATCTCCAACTCCTCAATTCAAGACCCCGCCGTCGCTGCTACTACACTTGCACCACACAACGGCCTTGCGTCGATCAGTGTGGTCAAGAACGTAGATCCAACAACACCAAAGGTAATGGGTGATGCTGCTCCAATTCCATCAAAAAGGGCGATCCAAAGACGCCGCCAACGCCTCGCTCAACAGCTCGCCAGGGCCAAGGAGTCGAAAGATGGAGTGCGCTATGCAGAGGATTTGAAGTCGAGGCAGCGGCAAGAGAACCGGCAAGCAATCAACCTCCCCTCCAAAACAGAAGCAAGTGAGTGGATCCGCGTCAAGAGGAACCGCTCCACGCTCGAGGAGCGAATCAAGAAGCGCCGTGCCCTACTCACACATGCCCGAGTCCTCCTGAAGAAGGCAGAGGAGATGCAGCAAGAAACGGTGGTCAAAACACCGTCCAAAGGCAAATCGGTGTGGGTTCCTAAATCGACACCAACACTTTCGGCAAAGAAGGGCAAGATTGTCGCCCAGAGTTCAACCAAATCAGAGCCTACTCCTCCTGTACCGGCACCCTCAACAGGGCCAGGTAAAAAAGGGGATCGTTCAAGATCCCAGGTTCCTTTGACGAGTCGCCTCGGTCCCTTACCGGAGAACCGAGGAAGAATACCCGTCAAAGAACGGCTGGGACCATTGAAAGGTCCCCAAGTTAAAAACCAGACCGGGGGTCGAATCAATCCCCCCAAGAAAGATGAAAAAGGGAAAGCCCCTATCACCGACCGCACTGAGTTGCGAGTTGAACTGGAAGAGCCCGTTCGATTTCTACGCTCCCAAAAGCGTAAGATTGAACGGGCCACTCTTGAAAAATCTAACCATGTTTTGCATTCCCAGAGGGAAACACACTCGTCTGAGGATGAACGTGTTATACCGAGGGACACTTACCAACACTCTGTAGGTTGCTCCAGCTATCAAGCTGATGAGCTGTACTACAGGGCCGGGGGTGTGGGAAAATCTCGAAAGAGATACATGCAGGATATGAAGTCCCGCTGCCCGTGTGCTAACATTATCAAGGCAGTGCTGTCCGAGTGTTGCTGTGCTCAGACCCCAACAAGAATCTCGGTGTTCGAGAGACTCTCCAAGCCGAAGCGTTTCCGCAAGAAGAAATCGCTCCGCCGAGAGGATGAATACTCGAAAGTGTCAGTCAACATGACAGGCAGAGGGGGATCAACACCACGTCTCAACTTGGATCAGCTTGCCGAGGCTTCCCGATGCATGACATGGTTACGGTCGGGAACCATCAAACGAAAGAATTACCCAAGAGTACACAAGGGACTTTCCCTAGAAGAGGAGGAATCCGATGCTGATTCTGATACCTGCTCCGCCGTCGCATCCGACGACACAACTTCAAGTGCAGGCCGACCTTATGAATCGCTCATGATCAGCGCCGAACAAGTGTCGAAGATACTTGAAGAAGCCCTGGCCAAGCAAAAGGAGAGCTTCAAATTTGAAATGGAGATGGCCATGCAGCGGATGAGGGAGATGCACGACCAACAGATCGCGGCGATGACGGTTCACCAAGGGGAACCGAGCCAACGCAATCCAGAGGAACATGAACGGGAAGGGGATAATGTCAACGTCCCTCCTGTCAACACCAGCACTGGGGGTGGTCCCGCAGAAGATAATGCAAAAGAAGACCATGTCACCTCACCTCAAAGCCACTCGAAGACCGAGACAAGTGAGGACAGGAAGATGAAAGACCTGGAGAGCAAAATCAATGCGTTGATGAGTGCTCAAGAGGTAAAAAGGTCTGGTATACCCTGCCCCTATCCAAGGGAGTGGGAATCGATCCCATATCCGGCAAAGTTTAATCTGATTAACTTTATGCCGTTTGATCGGAAGGGTTCCCCTACCCAGCATTTAATCTACTTCAAGTCTCATTTAGGAATCATTTCCGGAAATGAGCCCCTCATGGTGCGGTCATTCGTCGGCACTCTTCGCGGAGCTGCCTTCGATTGGTACCGCCGTCTCAAGCCTGGGAGCATCAACGGCTGGGATGACATGGAGGACATGTTCCTAACAAACTTCTTTGATGATGACACCGAGGTTTCAATCGGCACGCTGTTCGATGAAAAACAAAAGAACGGCGAGACGGTTGAAAACTTCGTGAAAAGATTCCGTAACAAAGCTATGAATTGCAGGGATCCGGTCAGCGAGGATTTCATCCTCGAGACTTGCCACAACAATTTGACGCTCAACATCCTTGAAGCCATGGGAATGGCGCCATCTAAAACCTGGAAGGATTTGAAGATGCGTGGAGAGCGAGATGAATGATTCCTCAAGAGGAAAAAGGCAGAGAGGGGACAAATACCCAACAATGCCCCGCAACCAAATTTTACCCCCAAGGGTAAAGGGAAGGCGCATGCGAATGCGGTGGTCGCAAATCAAGTCTTTGAAGTACAAGCACAACCGCAACAGCCGCAGCAGCCGCAGCAACCGCAACAGCAACAACAGAGGGCGCCTCAACAACCCAGGTGGCAACAACAGCCCCAGAAGCAAAAGGTTGGGGAGCCGAGGTTCCCAAAAGTCTACTCATTCAAAGAGGATGAAATCCCGGGTATTTTCAAATACCTCGTGGAGAATAACAAGATCAAGCTTCCACCGATTCAGGATCAAGAAGATGCCAAGAGGGTTAACGATCCGAAATACTGCGCATTCCACCGAGCGGTGCACCATCCTACCAAGGTATGCTACGCTCTCAAGGACAAGATTCAGGCCCTGATCGATGTTGGGGTCATCACTATGAAACAGCCCAAAGAGAAGAAGGTGGGTGCAAATACCGTGTCCATTAGCTTTGGATCTGTTCCCTCGAGTTGGTTCCAACACGAGTCAGTGATCAAAGCGGCGGTGAAAACGGTGAACGATGATCCACACCAGCAGCGCCAGAAAGGGCTTGTGCCACACACAGCCCCAAATGGCGAGATCTTGTGGGTTCATCTGGACTTGATCGCAGATGAACAGTGGGCCGGGACCTCTTCCACAAAGAACAAGAAGAAGTCGAAGAGGAAGGGCAAATCGTGCTACGGTGCTTCTGCCATACCGGGGGTGGATGACGACAAAATTCCGACTTTCCCGCTTTCTGAAGATGAACAAGAAGCTTTTGCAACCCGAAGTGGGAATGAGTATCATTTCAAGTATCCGGATGCCACCAAGCAGTTGGGTACCAAAACCCCACCTTCCAAGACGCTGGCAGAACTAGGGATTGCAGCAATTCCCCCAACGCCAGCAGCGACGGAGAAGATCCCACAGAAGGATAAAGGAAAAGAGCCTCTACGTCAAGAAGCTCAGAACCCGAGGCAATCTCGATTCAATCACCCGATTGGGCGAGACAAACCAGGGAATACAAGCTCTCAGCCCCATTTCGACATTATGGCGCAATTGGCCAACATCCCGGCCAGGATAACTCTATACGAGTTGCTGCGGTTGTCGAAGGATACACGGAAGGCGCTACAAGAAGCCTTGAGTGATTCCGAAACCTTCTTGACTCAAATCAAACCATCTTCCGAAGAACCGGAGTCGTCAGCTCAACAATGCAATCTGGCGGCGCATCACTTCCCCTGCATCTCTTTCACCAAAGAAGATATGCAGACAAAGAATTCAAATCATGATAGGCCGTTGTATTTCACCGGGCATATTGGCTCCAGCGTTGTCAACCGGATCCAAGTCGATCCGGGTTCCGCTGTCAGCATCATGCCATTTCGATTGGTGCATCATCTCGGAATCCCGACTAGCAAATTAGCTTCCACTGGCACGACGATTTACGGATTCAACACCAGCGGGTCCAAACCCTTGGGGAAGATCCGAATCAAATGCCAGATCGGGGATTTGAAGTCGGAAGTAACATGCTATGTGATTGACGCGGAAACTTCCTATAATTTGCTGTTGGGTCGGCCTTGGATCCACGGTAACCTTATAGTCCCGTCAACTCTGCATCAATGCCTCAAATATGTGGGCACAGATAATGAAGTCAAGACGGTGGTCGCGGATAAGCAACCGTTCAAGGGATTGGAGAATTATTTCACCGATTCCCTTTTATACGGCGCTGAATCCGATACTGAACCATCGGCCCAAGGAACGGACAGCGGAGATGAAGCTGATACCGAACCAGGGCTTGATTATGATGGCGGTTTTGTTTTAAACGACATTGTACCCATTGTAATCAATCTTGACGATGATGAATCATCGGAAGATAGTTGTAATTGGCAACTTGCCGAAGAACTATCAATAAACGATGATTTAGAGTATTCGACGGGTCTCGATGATATCACTAACGAACTCTATGCTAACCCTGATTTGTATATGCCTCTTCAATCATTTTGTTTGACGAAGAAGCAGGTACACGACCCTTGCGAAACAACTTATCATCCCCGCAGGGATTGGGGGTGGAAAGGAGGTCGTTTACGGCAAAGGAAGAGCATCTCCGATACCCGACCACTTCATGGAAGAAGAAGACGACGATGATAAACCAGCCCGTCATCTATCCAAATACGATGCGAAAGCGCGCAACATGATGGAAAGGCACGGGTATGACTTCAAGATCGGAGAGGGTCTTTTCTTTGGTCGAGGTCCACGGGTTCCACCCCGAATGGCCTATGTACCGAAGGGAAAACCCGATGATTATGATCGTCACAAAAGAGGTCTAGGCTATGTCTCATCAGATGATGATTGTGGCTGGCAAATCATCGACCAAATTGCTAACAGGACTAGGAAGGGATATTCTTCCGACTCTTCGGGTTGGGATTCCGACGCTAGTCTTGGCGACATGTTCAAAAAGCTAATGTCGAACATGACTTCAGTTGACCCAGCGACAATAGAAGAAGATGATGAGATGCCGACCTGGGAAGACCCGTGGGTTCATCACTTAAGCATGCAGTATGGCGATCGGTTCGAGCAAAGAGAGCCTCCTACCGAAGACCAAGTCGTTCAGGTGAATATGGGAACCGAGGAGAATCCAAAGCCGATATTCATTAGTGACAGCCTCCTACCTGAGGAGAAGGAGGAGTTGATTTCTCTTATCCGGGAGTACATCGATGTATTCGCCTGGAATTATGAAGACATGCCAGGGCTCGATCCAAATGTAGCAGTGCATCGTCTCAACATTAAGCCGGAGGTCAAACCAGTCAAACAACAACAACGACGGTTTCGTCCGCAAATGATGGAAGCAATCGAAGCTGAAGTCAAAAAGCTCGTCGATTCGGGATTTATCCGAGAGGAACAACATCCCGAATGGCTTGCCAACATTGTTCCTATCCTGAAGAAGAACGGGAAGATCCGGATATGCATTGACTTCAGGGACCTCAATGCTGCTTGCCCAAAAGATGACTTTCCTCTCCCCATCACGGATGTTATCATCGACAACACGTGCGGGTTTGAGAGGATGTCATTTATGGATGGTTTCTCTGGTTATAACCAGATAAAGATGCATCCAGATGATGAAAAGCACACTGCATTTAGAACGCCTCTCGGCGTCTTTTGCTACACAGTTATGCCCTTCGGCTTGAAGAATGCAGGTGCTACATATCAGCGAGCCATGTCGAAGATCTTTCAGGAACATCTCCGAAAGACAGTCGAGTGCTACGTGGATGATTTGGTCGTGAAAAGTCGTGATAAAAAGGATCACATCAAAGACTTGAAGACCATGTTCGACTTGATGCGGGCCCATCAGCTGAAGATGAACCCTACCAAGTCTTTCCTCGGAATGTCCAGTGGCAAATTCCTGGGGTTCGTCGTCACCACCAAAGGTATTCACATTGATCCGGATAAAGTGAAGGCGATCAATGAATTGCAGCCTCCGAGAAACCTCAAAGAGCTCAGAGGACTACAAGGGCGATTGGCGTATATCCGTCGGTTCATCTCGAACCTATCGGGAAAATGCCAACCGTTCTCCAGGCTCACAAAGAAGGGCGTGTCATTCGTATGGGACGATGCCTGTCAAAAGGCGTTCGAGAGTATTAAGGAATATCTCTCGAAACCTCCCGTACTCGTTGCACCGAAATCGGGCAAACCGTTCTTGATTTATGTCAAGGCGACGAGCCACTCATTAAGTGCATTGCTTGCACAAGATGACGATAACGGTCACGAGCAAGCAGTATATTACTTGAGCCGAACTATGGTAGGCGCGGAATCTCGATACCCCATGATCGAGAGAGAATGCCTCGCCTTAGTATTCGCTATCCAGAAGATGCGGCATTACTTGGTCGGACAGACCATCTATGTCATCTCCAAAGTTAACCCGGTCCGAGTGTTCATGACTCAACCGGCTTCCATGAGCTGGCGGTTAGCGAAGTGGGCTTTACTCTTGTCCCAATACGATCTGCACTTCAAACAGCAGAAGTCAGTAAAAGGACAGGCCATCTGCGATCTCTTGGCATCTAACCCAACGACGGACGCCGCCGAGATATATGACGATTTACCGGATGAAACTCACGAAGTCAACGCAACTTCGCACCAGCAAGTTTGGCGTTTGTACTTCGACGGCGCTTCATGAGCAGCTAATGCCGCAGGTACTCCTGGATGTTCTAAGGTCTCCTCCGGAGTTGGAGTTGTCTTAGTTTCCCCGGGAAAACATGTGATGCCTCGAGCCTACTCATTAACTGAGCCGTGCTCGAATAATGTGGCAGAATACAACGCACTGATTATAGGCCTCAACTTCGCCAAGGAGCTGGGGGTTGAGTATCTCGAAGCCTTCGGTGATTCTCAACTAATCGTCAAACAGGTCCAAGGGGAGTATGAAGTCCGAAGCCAGGATTTGATACCCTACCACCAGATGGCGGTAGAACTAGCGGAATCGTTTGAAGGATTCTTCATCGAGCACGTGCCGCGATTGCAGAACACCTATGCAGATGCGTTAGCAGCTTTAGCTGTGTCCTTGGCACAGCCTCCCGGAACAGAGCAATTTGTTACGGTAAGAACGCACCAATTCTTAGTGCCGCTTCATGATGAAAATGGCAAGGAGGAAGAGGCCCAAGAGGTGCACACGACTCAGGCTGAGTTCGAACCTCGAGATTGGCGTTTCCCCATCATCGACTACGTCTTGCATGGAATCTTGCCAGAAGACGTAAAGGAGAGAGAGTCGATCAGACGAAGAGCTCCAAGATTCTACTATAATACGGAGAATCGAACGCTATACCGCAGAGGGTATGACGGCCTACTGCTGCGTTGCTTATCGACCAAAGAAGCTGAAGAAGTGCTTAAAGAGGCACATGAAGGAGAGTGCGGTGCGCACCAACCTGGTCCCAAGCTTTATGATCGCATCAGGAGAATGGGATACTTTTGGCCCTTCATGATGCATGAGGCAATCGTATACGCCCGGAAGTGTCACGCGTGTCAGGTACACGCGAATTACATGCACCAACCTCCGGAACATCTGCATCCTTCGGTTACGTCGTGGCCGTTCGAGACTTGGGGAATGGACATTGTCGGTCCTATCAATCCCCCCTCAGTCAAAGGCGATCGGTTCATCCTGGCGATCACCGATTACTTCTCCAAATGGGCTGAAGCAGTTCCACTCAGAGAAGTTAAGACGAGCAACGTCATTGCATTCATCAAGCACCATATCATTTACAGGCATGGTGTTCCAAGACGAATCATACATGACAACGGTCCTCAATTTATCAGCAACGCCTTCATAAGGTTCTGCGAAAAGTTCAAAATTCAGGACATTTCGTCAACGGCCTATAATCCCACAGCAAACGGATTAGCCGAAGCCTTCAACAAGACTATCATAAAGCTCTTGTCAAAGCTTGTGAAAAATAACAAGCGAGATTGGGATGATAAGCTCGGTGCAGCTCTATGGGCCTATCGTACCACGGTGCGTACACCGACTGGCGCCACCCCATACTCATTGGTATATGGATGCGAGGCCGTTCTCCCTTTGGAAGTCCAAATTCCATCTCTTCGGATCGCTCTCGCAACTCAGATGACGACCGAAGAACAACATCAAAAACGCCTTGAAGAACTCGAGATGCTCGATGAAAAGCGCTTGGAAGCTCAGCAGCATATTGAGTTTTATCAAGCCAGAATTTCTCGAGCCTTCGACAAAAAAGTTCGACAAAGGAGTTTTAAGGAAGGGGACTTGGTCTTAACCGAGAAACGCCCTATGATCCTTAACTCCAAGAAGAAAGGCAAATTTGAGCCCAAATGGGAAGGACCGTTCGTAGTGGAAACAGTCTACTCAAACGGCGCCTATCGTCTAGTCACCAAAGATGGTGACCGGCTCATGATGCCAATAAATGGTAAATTTCTGAAGAGATACTATCCTTAGTACCCTCAGAAGAATTGAGGTACCGGGAAGTTCCCGGAAGAATACCACATCGGGGTATTCTTAGGGATAGCCCGGTCGCTGATGAACAAGAAATCTGTATTCGAATTCAGAATATTCTTGTTTGTCAGAATCTAACTCTCACAAGCACTCTTTTGCCGAGATGAGATTTAATCATTCAATAGATTAATCTTTCCTCACAAAACTTTCAGTGGTTTCTGACTACTCATAGTCGCCACCACACAATTCCCTTGGTCAAACCTTACTACAGTTAGGACCAAAGCCAAATTCCCCTCTCGATTCGCCCAAAGAACGAGAGGTCCACAAATCAATCGATCAAACCTTTCTACGGTTAGGATCGTCTCAAATTTCCCACTTGGTCAAACCTTACTACAGTTAGGACCACAACCAAAATCCCCTCTCGATTCCTCCAACGAACGAGAGGTCCACTTTCAATTCAAATGACCAAACCTTACGACAGTTAGGGTCGTTTGAACCTTTCGATTCGATAATCAAACCTTACGACAGTTAGGATTATCCGAATCTTTTCGATTCTCGGAGTGGAGATCCCACTCCTAGTTTCATCCTTCGGATTCTGGGGGTGGAGATCCCACCTCGAGTCTCCTTTCCTGCTGAAGATAGAATATAAAATTCTTCCTCTTCAGAGTCAAATGACCAAACCTTACGACAGTTAGGGTT
>BQKN01063686.1:0-42329 GCA_022839385.1 Asparagus kiusianus
CGAGATATACGCTTATAACCTCTAGATCTTGCGCGGATCGACGAGGTTCTGTTTCTATATCCTACGCGGATAGACGAAACTCTGCCGGATCTTACCGGCAAGGATCTTGAAGAGTCGGCGGTCCACGGACATCGACGTCCCCGTCACAGGCCAACAACCCACGCAAGCGAGACCGTACCAAACCGGGCTCTCGTGTTTATTTTCGTTTAAGTTGTAATCTTTTGTTTTCATTTAAACTCTGTTGTAACGCTTGAAGTTGTAACAGATCTCGAAAAAGAGAACATCAATGAAAACAGCAACTTTTACCGGAAACATAGATTATCACAAGTTGAATAAGGTCATCATCTGGAACAGGTATCCACTACCGAGAATTGATGACTTATTTGACCAGCTGTAGGGAGCGTAGTATTTCTCGAAGATTGATCTTCGTTTTGTCTATCATCAGTTACGCATTCAGGAGATGGATATTCCCAAAACCACCTTTCTTACTCGATATGGATCTTTTGAGTTTCTTGTTATGCCATTTGGGCTGACCAATGCACCCACGGTATTCATGGATTTGATAAACCAGGTTTTCCATCTATACTTAGACCAGTTCGCGATCGTGTTTATCGACGACATCTTTATTTATTCGAGATCGGAGGCAGAGCATGAGCAGCACCTGTTGCAGACTTTGCAGGAGCATCAGTTATATGTTAAGTTCAACAAGTATGAATTTTGGCTATCTAAGGTCAGATTTTTTGGCCATGTTATCAGCAAGGAGGGCATTGTAGTAGACCCTGCCAAGGTAGAGGTAGTACTTGATTTGGAGCCGTCGAAGACCGTTACAGAGATTCATAGCTTCTTTGGTCTGGCCGACTATTACATGAAGTTCATCCAGCACTTCTCTAAGATTGATACCTCACTGACACGCCTTACGAAGAAGGGTGTATAGTTTGTTTGGGGACCAGAGTGCCAGAAGGAATTTGAGACTTTGAAGACTAAGTTGACTATGATGCCAGTGTTGATCATCCCAAGCGGTGATAAGACTTTTGTTATCTATACGGATGCATCATTATCGGGTCTAGGAGATGTTTTGATGTAGACCCAGAGAGTAGTAACATACATTTCAAGATAGTTAAGGACTCATGAGCAGAACTATCACACACATGACTTGGAGTTAGTAGTAGTGGTCTTCACACTGAAGACGTGGAGGCATTACCTCCATGGAGTACAGTTTGAGCTGTTCACAGATCACAAGAGTCTGAAGTATCTCTTCTCCCAGAAGGAACTCAACCAGAGGCAGCGGCGATGGGTCAAGTTGATTAAGGATTATGAGTTCGCTCTTCAGTATCATCCGGGAAAGACGAACGTGGTAGTGGACGCATTGAGTAGGAAGCGTCGTCTCGGGCTTGTTGCTTTGAGGTGCTCGTTGTACCAACATCTTCACACCCTTAGCCAGTTTGATTTTTGGTCAGAGATTGGTGGGAGCAATGCATTTTTGGGAGCTTTGGCTGTGTAGTCATCATGGGCTAATAGATTGATCAGTGCTCAGTTGGAGGACTCTTGGATTCAAACCCAAAATAGGGAGATTTCCAAAGAGCCCAAGGTTGATTGGACCATTAGAGAAGATGAAGTCTTCAAATGAATGTCTGGTTAGTCATACCGAATAATTCGCAATTGAAGAAAGATTTATTAGATGAGGGACATCGTACCAGGGTCACAATGCATCCAGGCACAACCAAAATGTATAAGGACCTGAAGGTACATTTTTGGTGGAGCAGCATGCGTATGGAGATCGTGAAGTATGTAACTAAGTGGTTTTCCTGCCAGCAAGTGAAGGCAGAACATCAGAGACCTGCAGGAACCCTACAGCCTTTACCCATTTCTGAGTGGAAGTGGGTAAATATTTCTATGAATTTTATTGTAGGCTTGCAGAGGTCGAGTAGGGGAAACGATTCCATTTGGGTGGTATTTGATCGGTTGACAAAGTCGGCACACTTCTTACCAGTTAAGACGACGTTTATGGCAGAGACTTATGCGAGGATTTTTATCCGGGAGATAGTTCAATTTCATGGAGTTCCGAAGACGATTGTAATAGATCGTGGCTCAGTTTTCACGTCTCATTTCTGGAGGACCTTCCAGAAATATTTCGACAGCCAGTTGTCGTATAGTAGTGTTTTTCACATGTAGACAGATGGTCACACGGAGAGAGTTAACCAAGTGTTAGAGGATATGTTGTGGGCGTGTGTCATTGATTTTTAGGGTAGCTGAGAGGATCATATTCCATTGATTGATTTTGCCTACAATAACAGCTACCAGGTGACGATAGGTATGGGACCGTATGAGGTGTTGTATGAGAGGTCTTGTAGATCCCTGATTTGTTGGGCAGAGCTGAAGGACAACTTATTACTTGGACCAGAACTCGTGAGACAAACTACGGAGAAGGTAGCGTTGATTAGAGAGCGTATTCTTGCCACTCTGAGTCGGCAAAAGAGCTACGCAGATCAGAAGGGACGACCTTTAGTGTTTCAGGTTAGAGATTTTGTTATGTTGAAGGTATCGTTGATGAAGGGTGTTCAGCGATTCGACAAATAGGGAAAGCTTGCCCCGAGATATGTTGCTAGGTTTAGGATTTTTGAGCGTGTTGGAGCTGTTTCATATCGATTAGATCTTCCAGCATCGATATTGGGTGTACATGATGTATTTCATGTTTCAATGCTCAAGAAGCATTTACGCAACGAGGAGCAGCTGAGGGTGATTGATGCACCAGAGTTAGAGATTTAGATAGATTTGACCACCGTTGAAATCCCAGTTTGTATCCTTGCTAGAGAGGACAAGAGGCTTAAAAATAAGGTGATTCCTTTAGTGAAAGTTCAGTGGAACCGGAAAGGACCTGAGGAGGCTTCCTGGGAGCACGAGGAGGATATGCGCCACGACTATCCACACCTGTTCGAGTAGGTAAAATGTTGATTTTGATATGGTTGTGTTTATATTATCTGTATGGCCACATTTACATTTAACGTTGGAAAGGTAGTATTAACACTTAGCTCCTAATCATTCGGAACACATGGTATATACATGGGGGTTCATTGTTTGGATTTTTCCCTCGATGTAGTAGTTCCGTTTAATTAGGGGTTAAGTGGGAGTATTTGCATCGTAGATTGTTAAAGGTAAATGTTTGCTTGTGTTTCATATCTAGGGATTAATGGTACGAGATGTGTATGCGAGGGTTTCCTTGTCAGGATTATCCCCTCGACGTGCTTTTCTCATATTATTAATATCTACGATATGATTGTGGAATTTCAAGGATGAAATTCTTTTAAGAGGGGTGAATGTGAAACCCCGTAAATTTTGGAAATAATGTGACTAATTGTTATTAAATGAGTATTGTTATTATAAATATCATTATTTGATGAATGAGTATGGTAGCAAGTGATATGAGATCAAACAAGTACGTATATGTAAATAAACAAGTGTTAAACATGCATAAAATGAGTTAAATCACGCAAACATGCACAAACAGGAAAGCTGAAAAGAGCTTTTGGCTGGTAGACCAAACACTATGTACAGGTCAACAGCAAATAGGTCATTGGTTGACCGATTTCAAGTGTCTGATCGACCGAACGAGCTATTCCCAGATTGACTGAGAATCTTTTTCAGGTTGGGTTGCTTTGTTTCGGCTTTGCCTCTATATATATATATATATATGTCAGTGTTTTTCACGAAAAATCTCTTTTTCTATCATATATTTGAACCCTATCAGTCACCCTCTCCCCTCAAAACCATAGATCACATCCTTGGTGATTTTTGAGAGCTTTGTGAAGCACATACCGGCGAGAGGGCGAGATCGTCGGCATTAGGCAAGGGAGATCTGGTTTTACTTGCACTCTTGGGTCTTTTCAGTGGCATATCGAGGTGAGTTTCATCTCTTCCAACCCCACACCTGTTTTTAAACTGGTTTTAATGAGTTTTTAATTGGTTTTTGTGAGCCTAAAACCCTAGTTTGTATACAAAGATAGTTCTTTAAAGTATATGATATAAAGATCTGACAATTTTGTTTTAAAAAGTGATAAACAAATTCTCTGATGTAGATTAGGAACTGAAAGCAATTGAATATGAGTTTTTGTTGAGATTTAAATGGTTTTCACATTTTTGATGTACATGAACATGTTTAGGGTTTGTGCAATGCATCTACTATGTTAATTATGCTTTATGTGGTTAAGTGAACCCTAATAACATGAAATAAGTTTTTATAATGTGTTTTACATAAATTTAATCAATATATATGAGATAGAAGCAAACCCTCATCACCCGATGTAGGCGCCAAAATTGTCTATAGGTTCCGCACGCAGCTCGAGGTGAAGCGAAGATGACGAACATCATCATTTGAGTCAAATGAGAGTATCTGATGCCGTAAAGAAGCAAACGTATGCACGAAGCGAATCGGTGAAACGTACAAGTCAACGAAACGCGCAAAATGGCAAAACGACAAAACATCAAAGTGTTGGACGTCTCAAAAAAGAGAGAGACACTATGTGTGTCTTGCCCAAAGGTGCGAGACACACAAACTTCAAAGTACTAGACGTCTCAAAAAAGAGAGAGACACTATGTGTGTCTTGCCCAAAGGTACGAGACACACAAGGTGTGTCTCGCACCTAAGTACGAGAAACCATGAGCGTCTCGTCCATTCAGGGCCTCCCACGATGTGTATTTCGATAGATTTTTAGGTTTTGATGATTTCGGAGCCTCCCTAACTACCTTGAGGCTATCCTTAAACGTGGGAGAGTGATTGTTGGCTGAGGATATGTTCTTATCCACAAACACGGCATCCAGAAGCCTATAAATACAACCCTAGGGTCCTTATGCATGGGTAATCTTGGCAGATCTGATTTTGGCGAGCAACGACGAAGCCCTGATGTTTTGGAGAGTGAGGAGCACCAATTTCAGATCCAAAGGAGAGTTCTTGGCGAGTTCTTCGTTATAAAGAAAAAGAGTTTGAGAGATCTGCATCCCCTTTAGCCCTTCACTTATTTCCTTGGGATCGAACTTTGTTTCAATCTTGAGAAAAGTATTTATCTCGCGTCGTCGAGATATTTACTTCTATGATTGTTTCTCTTACGAAACAAGAACATCGAACCTTCAATCCGTTCAACCTGGATCTGGTTCTTAGTGGTCCACAGATCACGAGTTCCCAGCACAGGCAAATATCCCGCGCAAGCAGTGACCGATAAACGATCCTGCATATGTTTCTAGGAAATTTTTCTATTTATTTCTTTTGTGTAGAGAAGTCTTATAAAAAGGCTCACTCTTTTGAACTTGTTGTAAATTGATAAACGAATATAATGAGTTCCCAAATAAAACTAATTTCCAATGCAAACACCTAAAACATTTTTTGTAGAATCTCGAATTCTGCCTCTGGCCAGTCGACCGACGCTCAGGCACCGGTCGACCGACCAGTTCATTTATGCATGTGCATGTTTTGCACATTTGACCAATCGACCGAAGGGTTATTTCGATCAACTGATTTGTGATGTGTTGTTTGTTGGTTATTGACACGTGAGATGATCGTGAACACGAGGTTTGAGACCGCACATTGAGACACGTGCGTGAACACTAGATTACACGTATTGAGATGTGTTTGCACGAGCCGTTAAGGTACGTAATATGTGTTGTGTTAATTATGTTAGAGCTTAACATAAATATTGCATTTCATGATAAATGTGGATGTTGAGTGGGTGGTCAGTATCCCACAATAAGACCGCAGATGGGCTCCACTGAGAGTGGGTTCGTACTCACAATGAGACCGCGAATGGACCACACTCTAAGATGCGTCATGGTTTCCGAATTTGGTTGGTATGCCTAAACTTCGTGTGGCGATCATCTGTTATGCATCATTATGAAATAGGGGGTATGCCTATTTTCGCAAAGCGATTTAGTAAGGTGGGACCACAGGATATTGTGATGGCCTTACAATAGTATTGTTATTTCATGTAGAGATTTATACAGTTTGCATTCATGCTCCCGTGCTAGATACCTGAGAGTAGGGTATGATACTGAGATTGACATACATGGCATATTCTATGTGAGTAGATTGTATCGGATGATATTACTCATGACTGCACTAACTATCCGAGGGTAGTCCGAGATTTTTGACATGACTTATTATGGTTGAAGTTTGGAGTTGTAGTATTCCTTTTGTTTACTGTTTTATTCATAGGTTTGGAGTTGGTATTTAGTGATTCACAATTTGAGATACGAGGTATATACATGAGGGTTTCTTCATTTGGATTATTTCGCTCGACGTACCCATTCTCGTGTTGTGGATTTCTAAATGTTAATTTCCGCTTAGTTCAGGATAGATGTTTTATATCTATATGTACTAACTTGTATTTTCTTATATACTCCTACCCCCTCCCCCTGGAGGTGGTGGAGATGATCTCGCTAGCGTATTAACGTTCGTTATTTTCCCTCATTTTAGGCAGCAAGTTAGGCGCACAGAGAGTCGCAGGTTGATAGAGATGTACATTAGCTTCCATCTTATATTATATTAGTAAATATTTCATAGCTCCACAGTAGTTAGTGTTTATTTTTCAGACATTTAGAGTTGTATTACATTTTGAGAAGGCAAAGTGCCTTAGTAGTATTTCATTTGACTATGTGTATTGAGACATCTTACATTTGTTCTAGTATCAGTTGTATTTCATTTTATTTCAGTTGGGAATATGATTATTGACTATTTCCAGATATCTCTTCTTTATATATCATGATCATTAAATTATTACCTTTATTTGCCTATTTTGTACCTATACCTGCTGTTTGATTCCACTAGAGAGATATTACTATGATAGTAAAATGTGTTATTGTATAGTATGGGTGCATGGCAGGTTTGACATCCTTGGGTTACCTTGGACTGCAGCATTGTATGAAACCAGGGGCGTCACATCATAATACGAGAATTGGAGAGTGGACTCATCTTCTTCAGAACCGTCCCATAACGTGCACAGGAGTTGCTCTACCCTTCCAAAGATAATATCTTCTTGATTACTATCTTTGTCTCGTACAATAAAGAAGGTTCGCGAGGACTCGATCGCTTGCTTATTTGTTACAAACGACGAATGCGCATGCAAGTGTAAAGAAAAGTTAGTATATAACCCTGAAACTAGATCACTAGACTCGTCATTACTAGATTCTGAATCAGAAGACAAGTAAGCAAAATTAAAATCTTTATTCAGGACAAATTCACTCGTTTCATCAGCATTGAATACATTGAGGCCTTCACAGCCGATTACAATAGGTACAATATCATTCAAGATAAGACCCTCGTTGTAGTCAGACTCACTTTCACGCTCGTTGCTGCTCTCGGATTTATCGTTCAGTAGTTCCTCCTGTGATTCAATATCCTTGTAAAGTAAAGAGTCAGTGAAATAGTTCTCGACTCCTTTGAAGGATCACTTTTTGGCAAACACCGTCTTCACCTGACCGTAATCGTCTACATATTTCATTCACTGGTGTAGCATGGATGAGACAATCTGGTTGATGTGGATCCATGGCCAACCCAATAGCATATTATTGGAGGGTTCTGCGTCAATTAAATAGCAGGTCACCTCCATCTTCATATCGCCTTGCTGGCACTTAAGGCAAATCTTTCCCAATGGTCGGGTTCCAGTGGCGTTAAAGCCAAATATGGTGGTGCTTGTTGCAGACAAACGCCTACGAGGCACCCCCTAAGTGTTGGATGAGCTTTAGGGGAATGATGCTCAGTGCAGAGCCTAGGTCGACTTGGATTCTATCGACTCTAGCAGAGCCAATGTATCCAGTGAAATACAATGGCTGGTCATTTTTTGTAGTCTTGATAAGTATGTCATCATAAGTAAAAAGTTATGCAAGACATTTGTTGTTTGGATGCTAAGCAGCATTGTGGACATCCTTCTTCTTCGAGGGTAGGTGGCATGGGCTACGAAAGCATCAACGTCAGCTAGTGCCTCTCGCAAAGCGTCCCGAGCTGATTTGGATAGTCGCAGGAGCTCATACAAAGTAATTCTTGCCGGAATATTGGTCAGGTGAACGAGCACATCAAACTAAAAGGGTTGACTATTAGACCCTAGAGGGGGTGATTAGGGTCTTATGCTAATCTATTCCGATTTTATGCCAATTAAAACTAATTAACGGATATGTTCTTATAAGATAGATATACAATATGTTATGAGCAAGAATATGTAATATGGCAATATCCTAACAATGATATATATTATGAGATATATGTGTGAGGATATGAAACTAAGGGTAATATGAACACAAACAAGATAGTGGACACTATGAACAATAGATAATAGCGAAAAGAATAAAATGAACAAAAAGCACAAGTGAGACGCCAAGGCAAACACAAACACTCAAAGATGATCACGGAGTTCGGACCTTCTGTCCTACATCTCCACTCCCCACTCCCGGGGAGAAAATACTATCACACCGGGTTTTCTACGCTTACCCGAAAAAAGTTTACACCACACAATATTGGTTTTCAACGCTCACCGATCAACGTTCACAATATCACAATATAACTACACTCTACACCCTCTAAGTGTTGGTCTCTATCATGTGTCCTTCCTCAAGTACCCGGAATTACCACCTCTCTCTAGGCTTTACTACCGACCTCACTCCTCTTGGAAGTGACCTCGTCTCTCACCACACACTCCTCCCGGTGTATTAGTATAATACAAAGTAAATCTCACAATGAAGCTCTCAATACAAAAAATTTGTTCTCTACAATAGATAAGAACTCAATGTAGGCTCACTCTCTAAGTCACACAATCCCACAACCTAATTATACAATGTATACAAATACAATAAGCTCAATGGTTGTGTGTGTAAACAAAGAGAAATAAAATCAAACCCAATTAAAGTCTAGCAAATATAAATATAACAATGTAAATATAAACAAGCTAGATAATTGAGATGAGAAAACTTTTCTAGAACAAGAGTGATGGAGATGTGAAGTGGAAAGCTCAAACCAAAGATGATCTCCTCTTCTTGTGAAACATTGTTCACAAACTTGAAAGTTTTAACCCACACTTAAACAAAACTTAAACACTTGTAAAAACTTGTTTAAAATATCCCTTAGTAGTAGAAAATAGTTATGGCAAAGAGGTATATATAGGATAGAAGAAAACAACCAAAAAACCCCCAAAAACCCACTAAAAAATAAAAATCAGCAAGTTACTGTTACTATGCAGCGATAACTTCGACGGTCGACCGCGGCTACTGTAGTGGTTGACCATGAGAGCCACAATGCTCTCTGGACTGCGTCTGGTTGACCGTGGTGGTCGACCATACTGTAGCACGATCGACTATAGCGGTCGACCGCGAAAAACTGACAATTTTAGAAACTGGAAAATTGCGTATCTGTCTTTGTAAAATCAATTAAAAATAGTAAATAAACTTCAAAAATCATGAAATTTTGAGAAAAGTTTCTACACATATAGATGAATAATTTAGAGAAAGAATTTCTTAAATATCAATTTTCATTTGTGATAAATAATTGTTTAAACACAGATATACAGGTTCTAAAAAACTGCTAAAAACCCGTTTTTATAAATTCAATTGAAAATAACAAAACAACTCCAAAATTAGTAAAACTTGGGAAAATATTTTTATATATGATGATAAACATGTAAACGAAGAAATTTTTCAAATCACATTTCATAATTAGGAAAATGCCTCTGTTTTGCAAAAACATGCACGAACATGTGCACGAACATGAACTTATTTAAAACTTGATTTTGTAAATTCAATTAAGCATAACAAATTAATTCCAAAATTGATAAAACTTTGAGAAACATTTATAAACATAAAATTGAACACGTTAGAAAAAGAATTTCTCAAATTGAATTTCTCATTTGTGAAAACTCATGTATTTTACAAAACTTATAAATACATGTGTACATAAACTTCTTGATTTTTGACTATTGAGTTAAACAATATTTTGAAACCTTGTAAAACGATTTTATAGACTTAATAGAATATGTATCTAATGGTTGTTAAGTCCAAAAACCAATAACTCAATATTTTGTCAAAATAACTCAAAATCAAGAATTGTGTGCATGTGTGATATAGAGCTTAGAGTATCTAACACACATAATATACACTCCTAAACTAAATTACCCAAGCTTGATCTTGATCTTCAATATATTCTTCTTGATAAACTTACGGATGAAACTTAAACTTGAATTTTTAACTTGAATTGCACTGCTTCTCTTTACTATTTCCTTCCATCCTCCAATGGATATGATCATTGAAGCTCAATTCCATCCAACCTCAAACATATTGTTTGCCTAGAATAAATATAAAACACAAACACTAGACAAATAATATTAGATATAAATTATTTGTAAATCATCATTAAAATAAGAAGGCTAACAATCTCCCCCTTTTTGATTATAACAAACAATTTACAAAAAGGATATATGCATGAAAGGAAATGAATATATAAATTATAATTATCATGCATATAAACAAGAAAGAATATACTCACAATATTTCTTCCCCTTTGACAACATCAAAAAGGGGAAAACAATAAGAATGAAGAGAATGAAAGCTCCTCTTACCAATAAGCATGAGTGAGTATAAAACAAATATAGGGAATGACCCCCCTATCAAAATGCCAAATGGAATATTTTCAATAAAGATCAAGGCAAACATATGTGAGCAAGCATAGATGGAAAATATGCTAAATATTACTCACATACAAAAAAAAACAATGAGAACAGAGAAAGATGTATTACTTATGAAATAAGTGTCTCATTACACTACTATAAAAACATAGTGTATAAAAATAGATTTATGAAATCAAAAGAGGAAGAACATGAGAATCATGCAAAAACGTTTTCAAGTGAAAACAAATCAACCAAATAAAATCATAAATCACAAGTAAATCATATAAGAACATAAAATCAAACCATCATTGATTTTAAAAGAAAATAAGAGAGGCAACCATATATCAAGCTCTTAGGCTTGTTCCAACCCATATAAAGACTATTAGTACCCGGTAAACAAGATTTGAAAATAAACACCCAATAAACCCAGGGGGTTATATAATCACAAACCTCTTATTAAAATTAAAACTAATAATCATGAAAATAAAAGATTTGATCAAAGAAAAATTGTTTTCATAATCAAAAGATTTTAAAACATAATTTTTAAAACCAAGAAAAGGAAAAATAAGAACACTAAAATTCTTGGTTTTAAAAAAAAATTATTTTGACACCCAAGCATTCTTGGTGTCGGATTGGTTAGGGACATGGACCCTATCATTCAAGCGCAAAGCCCTAGGGTTATGAACTCGTTTGGGCGAATGTGGTGCACTAACACGGTCAAAACAAAAATTATATAAATGACCCTTTCGGTTGTAATAAGTGCAATGAAAAGGGGTAAATGACTTGTGTTGACCAAGTGGGCGTGCACGGGAATCATTTGCAAGAAAAAAATTATCTTTTAAAATTATTTTGAAAATGAGAAACATCACTAAACAAAGATGGTCTACTTGAGAAATTTGACAAGTTTAAATATTTTTTCAAATTATAACAAAACTTCGCCAAATGGCCAAATCTCACAAATATCACATTTAAAACTATGTGGTCTACTAGAAACATTTGGCAAACGTGATTTTCTTTTTAAATCAAAACAATACTTGGCCAAATGACCAAAATGACCACAAAGATCATATTGATACACATGAGCATGCTTATGATGTACTTTTTTTGTATGTGTGTGTACATGTGATGAAGAAACTTGATAAGATGCACAATGAGCATTAGTATTCTTATGTTTATGTGCATCATAGAAAAATTTAGATAAATAGCCTTTACGACCACAAATTGAACATTTGTAAACTTTGCTATATATGTGTACATGGTGAATGGGATATCTAGATGTAGTAGCATGAGACTTAGCACGCATATCCCTAAGCTTCTTATGATTATTAATGCATGTTTTCAAAGTTGAATCTAAAAATAAAATGTGTTTATTCACAAGATTCAAATCTTCATTATTAGGCACATATGCATTTTTTATTAGAAATAGAACATATATAGTCATTTATAAAAGAAGCAATATTATTTTTTATGTTATCTACTTCTAACATGGCATCAATCTTAACATGAGATAGGCTAGCAATTGATGAGGTTAATTTTTCATTTTCCAAATTTAATAAGTCATTGTTTTCTTTAAGCATAGTATTTTCTTTTGCAATGACATCAAATTTTGACGCTAGCTTCTCATGATCGGATTTTAAAACTACATGCTTGCTTTGTAAATCAATAAAATTATTTTACAATTTTGTGTAGGCAAGCGATAATCTCTCATATGCACAAGCGAGTTCATTAATAGATAGATCATCATCAGATTTCAAATCGCTTACCACACTAGGGTTATCCCCTAATGGTCGTGTGCATGTTGTTCCTTTATCACTTGAAGTCGATTCCGCCACAACGCGTCGAATCTCCTCCAAATCTCCTTGATGTGAATATATGCAAGCAAGATACAAATAATCTATAAACTAGATTAGCATAAAAAGATAACTTGGACCTTTAACTCAAGGCGATTAGACCTTAAATCAAAGAGCATCATGGTCAGATACCAACTATTAGACCCTAGAGAGGGGTGATTAGGGTCTTATGCTAATCTAATCTGATTTTATGCCAATTAAAACTAATTAATAAATATATTCTTACAAGATAGATATACAATATGTTATGAGCAATAATATGCAATATGGCAATATCCTAACAATAATATATATTATGAGATATATATGCAATGATATGAACTAAGGGTAATATGAACACAAACAAGATAGTGGACACTATGAACAATAGATAATGGCGACAAGAATAAAATGAACAAAAAGCACAAGTGAGACGCCAAGGCAAAGACAAACACTCAAAGATGATCACGGAGTTCGGACCTTCCGTCCTACGTCTCCGCTCCCCACTCTCAGGGAGAAACACTATCACACTGGGTTTTCTACGTTTACCCGAAAAACGTTTACACCACACAATATTGGTTTTCAACGCTCACCGATCAATGTTCATAATCTCACAATATAACTATACTTCACACCCTCTAAGTATTGGTCTCTAGCCTGTATCCTTACTCAAGTGCTCGGAATTACCATCTCTCTCTAGACTTTACTACCGACCCCACTCCTATTAGAAGCGACTCCGTCTCTCACCACATACTCCTCTCGGTGTACTAGTATAATACAAAGTAAATCTCATAATGAAGCTCTCAATACAATAAATTTGTTCTCTACAATAGATGAGAACTCAATGTAGGCTCACTCTCTAAGTCACACAATCCCACAATCCAATTATATAATGTATGCAAATACAATAAACTCAATGGTTGTGTGTGTAAACAAAGAGAAATAAAATCAAACTCAATTAAAGTAAATCTCACTGTAGCACGATCGACTGTAGCGGTCGACCGCGAAAAACTGATAATTTTAGAAACTAGAAAATTGCATATCTGAATTTGTAAAATCAATTAAAAAATATTAAATAAACTTCAAAAATTATGAAATTTTGAGGAAAGTTTCTACACATGTATATGAACATGTTAGAGAAATAATTTCTTAAATATCATTTCCCATTTGTGAGAAATAATTATTTGAACACAGATATATAGTTTCTAAAAAGCTACTTAAAACTCGTTTTTGTAAATTAAATTGAAAATAACAAAACAACTCCAAAATTCGTAAAACTTTGGAAAATATTTGTATATATAATGATAAACATGTAAAAAAGAAATTTTTTAAATCTCATTTCCCAATTGTGAAAACATATTTGTTTTGCAAAAACATGCACGAACATGTGCATGAACATGAACTTATTTAAAACTTGATTTATAAATTCAATTAAGCATAACAAATTAATTCCAAAATTGATAAAACTTTGAGAAACATTTATAAACATGAAATTGGACATGTTAGAAAAAGAATTTCTCAAATTGAATTTCTCATTTGTGAAAACTCATGTATTTTACAAAACTTATAAATACATGTATACATAAACTTCTTGATTTTTGACTATTGAGTTAAACAATGTTTTGAAATCTTATAAAATGATTTTGTAGACTTAATAGAATATGTATCTAATGGTTGTTAAGTTCAAAAACTAATAACTCAATAATTTTTTAAAATTACTCAAAATCAAGAATTGTGTGTATGTGTGATATAGAGCTTAGAGTATCTAACACACATAATATAAACTCCTAAACTAAATTACCCAAACTTAATCTTGATCTTCAATATGCTCTTCTTGGTAAACTTGCGGAGGAAGCTTGAACTTGAATCCTTAACTTGTATTGCATTGCTTCACACCACTATTTCCTTCCATCCTCCAATGGATATGATCATTGAAGCTCAATTCCATCCAACCTCCAACATATTATTTACCTAGAATAAATATAAAACACAAACACTAGACAAATAATATTAGATATAAATTGTTTGTAAATCATCATCAAAACAAGAAGGTCAACATTGACTACTTGAACTTGCAGGAGCCTCCTTTCCCAGCTCTTTGTTGTATCGCAGCTTCTTCTGCTTGGGCTTGTTAGGCAATGGCTGGACTATTGGTGACGGCTCTGCCGGTGGCTCGACAGGATTTTCTATAGTTGGAGGGTAGTGCTTAGTAAAGTCCTTCCCTGCCCTGGTAGCCAGTACAATCATTTCATCGTCAGAGTCGATGAGGGTCGTCATTTCTGCTTTGTCGTCATCTGGAATTACAGAGACAACATTACAGAGTTTTGCTTTCCCTTTGGACTTTTTTGAGGGCTTAGAAGTCTATTGTTCATCATTGAGGAGGTCAGGATGGACCCACATTGTTTGTCCTGATGGCAAAGTTTGTGGTACCAAACCTTTCTCTCGCTGATTATGAGGATCCGTGTTAGTGATTCTTAATTCCGCCTTAGGGATAAGTACGACTCCTGCCAGCGTATAGACTTCTGGGAGGTCTGTCTCAAATTTCAAAGTGACCATATTTGTAGTCACTTTCTTCTATGACATTTCCTTCTTCAAGACTCATGCCTCATAAAGGGCCTAAATTTTATCTTTGAGGACATAGCACTTGGATGTAGGATGATGGACCATCCTGTGGTACCCACAGTAGTTGGGATCATCCGTTTTGTCCAAATCTTCGGTCCTTTTTACATCTGGCAGCTTTATTTTGTTGCTCTTGACCAGGGTACTGAGGATAGCAGCAACTTGATCTTCTCGAAAATCGTATTGCTTCTGGAAATGCGGTTCAGAAGATGTAGGTTTTTGCTTCTAGGTCGGCTTGAGGTTGGAGTAGTCTCGACAGCCATAGTCTCCTTACCCTTTGATCGAGAGGAATGCTTGGACAAACTCTGCAACTCTTCTTTTAGGTTGAGGTTCTTCAACTTCCAGCCTTTTGAGCATGTTTTCTACTTGCTCGCCTTGGCGAATAGGCTCCTTCTAAGTTTGGGTTTTCACTGCTCTAACCTTGGACAAAATGTGGTCAAGAGATTGTTATGTCACATCTCGATCAACACTCTCTCAGAGACCTAATCACGACAATGTAGCGACCGGTTTCTGAATCTCTTCACGAAGTCGTTAACAGACTCCTTTTTTCTATTTCTGAGCCAATAGAGTGGACATTGACACTTTCGTGTCATCATCGAAGAAACGGGCCAAGAATAGCTTCTCTATGTCAGCTCATGATTTGATAGAGCCTGGTTCCAGCTTGTGGAACCATTCAAAGGCTACCCCTTTCAAGGTTCTGATGAACAGCCTGGTCAAGATTGGATCGTTCCCCGTAAGAAATTCTGTTTGAGCCAGAAAATAATAAATATGTTGCGAGGGGGAACCCTTCCCTTCGAACTGGACTAGGCTCATGGGTTTAAGCTTTGCCGGGTAGGGAACTGTATCCTATTCGACCGGGTATGGTCTGACCACCCCCATCTCGTTCATGTTCTTTTGGAGCTTCAAGGCATCGAGTTGGCTTTGGAACTCGTCCAGCCTCTTATCTCTTTGATTATGGCCAGAAGATGATGCCCCTCCTGATGACTCGGATGACGAATCACAGGGTGACCCAGGATTATCTTCCACTTCTATTGTTTGAGGAGGAGTGGGTTCCCGCACCTTGTTCTTGGTTGAGGATTTCGTGGAAGCCTGTGATGTCCTCTTTTACTTCTTCTCCTTCTCTAGGAGCTTTTCCAACATTTCCTTCATGGCATTGATCGTTGCTTGTTGGGTGGCAATCGCAGCTTGTTGCTCTTCCAGCCTTTTGGTTATATCTTCTGGAAGCCTGTGACTTTGCTACTGTCAAGCAATCTTCACCATTCTCATCAGAAATACCAGCTAAACGCATGTAATCAAGTGGGATGGTAACCCCGTTTTTAGTTCGGGTGTGCAAGTAGATACCCTCAGGCTCAATGGATGTGCCTTTTAGTCTCGGTGATAATTCAGCGTTCGAAGAGTCTGACTTCTTATTCTTAGACCTCCCTATCACATTAACAGTTATAGCTGGAAGATTCAAGTCATCGGACGCTCGTCTCCTCTGATGATTACGTCTTTAGCTAGAAGGTCTTGGCTCTACTGATCGTTGAGAGAGCCTCTCGAACACCGATGGTTTTGACATTTCAGCACACCAACAGTCAGCGAGTACTGTCGTAATAAGTCTCTCGATGTGGCACTGAGGAGTTACCTCGTGAATAGTGTGTTTGCGAGTCAAGCACTCTCTAAGATCCCTAGTAGGTTGATAGTGACAACCCTTAGTGTTAGAAGGACCAGACGAGTGATTGCATGAAGAAGGTCTAAACGAACATTTGGAAGAACACTTAGAAAAATCACCAAGTGTTGGAATCAGGCGAGCCTGCCTTGACTGGCGAGGCTGTCTAGTCTGGCGAGGTTCGCCTATTTGGCGACCTTAGGACTGTTAGTGAGGTCTAGCCTGCTATTCATTTAGGCGAGGCTCTTCTGTTTGGCGAACTTGTACAGTTTGCTTGTTCTTTCGAAGTGCACCTGTGGGGTGAACTTTGACTACTTTATTCTCCTGGAGAGGCAGGCGAGGTTGAGTAGTCAGGCGAGTCTGGCGAGGCTGGCCAACAGATTTAAGTCCTCTTGATTAGGAAGGTCCACCTGAATGGCGACCTTCGCTAACCACACGAAGTTCGCCTAATCTGCTTACTTCGCTAGATTTGTAGAGTTCACCAGATCTGCGAAGTTTGCCATAATTGAGAACCTTGTGTTGTAGTTCGCCAGAACTGGGAACTTCATGCTTTTTTTCTAGCATTATTTTTTAGGTCTGAATAGTAATTTTGGCTGTCATAGGAGATTAGGGCATGTTCTTCATGGTGAGTGTGGGCTTGTCATCACCTCTGCTTAGCCTCTTTGAGAGAGGAGCGTTCATGTCGACGGTGAAGGCGTGATCCATGCCAACACGAACTTTGGTCTCCTTAGGGACAGGAGCTTGCGTGGATTGTTTAACAACCTAACGAGCGACTCCTTGGTTTGTATTTTTGGCCTTTTGGCCAGCCTCAAATAGCTTGGGAGGGATGGAACCCTCAGTGCTTGCTCGAGTAGAGCTCTCAGACATAGTAGCATTTGTTGATTGGGGTTGAGTCACACGCACAACTTTGTGGCACTTGCGTAATGTCTTGCCACAAGAAGAAACCAAAGATAAGTACTCTTCATACTTCATTTGATTGAACTCTATGACGAGGGACTCAACGGTCTTCCCTGTAGTAATCTCGTATAACTGCACCACCATCAGTTTGTCGAAAAGAATAGTTGCTCCCACTGTGGTCGCCATTCTTCTGTAGGTCATAAAAATAATCTCAATTTTGTATTGATTGAATTGTTTGTTACAAATAAGAAATCTCTTTTACACAAAGAAGAGAGAATTAATTGATCACTCTTTGTTTTTAACGTGGGATCTACGGAGCGATATGATGCTTGTGTTGAGTTCGCTTCCCTTGGACGATTTGAACGAGATTACAAACAAACTTCAGCGCGTGGTAGAAGTTTGGTTGGATGAGTTCGAACACCCGAGCTAGAAGATGAAGGTCGAATGCACAAAATGCAAGGTTCGGTTCTTTTTAATCTCCGAAGTCTTGATTGCCAAGAAGTCCTTTTTTCAAAGCTATTCGTGGCTTTTTATAGAAGGAGATGGGCAATAACCCCCTCCTTAGAACGTGGGAAGTGGGTGTAACCACTTCCATAATTCAAGTTGACTCGGTCAAACAGTTTAGGTGGGCTTGGCGAGCTAAGCGTTCAGGCGAGCTTAGCGAGCTTTTAATGGAGGTTGGCGAGCTGAGCGGTCAGGTGAGCTTAGTGAGCTTTCAGGCGAGGTTGGAGCACACAGGCGAACCTCGTAGGTAGGGAAGTTAAGCTTTCAGGCGAGCTTAACTTGTGTAGGCTAAGTTGAGTGTTCAGGGGAGCTTAGCGAGCTTTCAGGCGAGGTTGGAGCACACAGGCGAACCTCGTAGGTAGGGAAGTTAAGCTTTCAAGTGAGCTTAACTTGTGTAGGCTAAGTTGAGCGTTCAGGCGAGCTTAACTTCGTTCAGGCGAAGCTCAATACTCATGCGAGCTAAGCATTCAGGCGAACCTAACATTGCTCGTAGAGTCAAGCATTCAGGCAAACTTGGATCTGCGTGAATCATGCAGGCAAAGCTAAGTCATCAGACGACTTTAGCTCTGCTGGCAAAGTCGAGTTATTCAGGCGAACTTAACTTAGTATGCAGTGTCAAGCGAACAAGTAAACTAAGCTTTGTTCATGCGAAGTCAAGCATTAAGGTGAACTTGACTTAGTGAGCGCTTAGTTGTTCAGGCGAACCAGTAGACTTAGCCTTGTTCACGCGAACTTGAACACACAAGCAAAGTCTAGTCATGCAGGCAAACTTTTTGCATTTATTTATTAGGAATAAAGGCAATTTTATTTGCCTACAACTACCCCCAGGGGAAGGGGTAGTGAGTATAATAGCAGTACTACATATAACATGCATATATACATATATCATATACCATGTAATAAGAGGAGTTAAGATTTAGAAACACACAACACGAGATGAGTACGTCGAGTGAATAATCCAAATAAGGAAACCCTCGTATATACCATATACCTCAAATTATAAATCGCTAAATATCAACTCCTAAAATCCTGTAAACAAGCAATAAAGAAGTACATTACCAACAGCTCATCCAGGACAAGTCGTGCATGCCAAAACATAGTATTTCACACTACCCTCGGGGTAGGTAGCACAGGAGCAAATACACAATCCTGTGTAGTCCTCTGCAACAAATATGTTGTGGAGTATAGGTGCTCATGTACAGTATCCTGTGGCCCATCGTAATATCGTACGGCTCACTACTTAACTTGGACACCAAGCAGAGTATAGGCATATCAGCCTAATCCGGAACACAATACAAGCAAAAGAGATGTGAAGTCTCGGTGCTCATAGTATCCTGTGGCTCATCACAATATCATGTATCTTACAACCTAACTAAACCATCTATGCATAAATATGATGCGGAGGATAGGCACTCGTAGTATCCCGCGGTTCATCACAATATCATGCGGCTCACTACCTATCTCGACCATCCATGAAGACATATGACAGTGACATATGCAACTCGATAGTTGTCGCCCCTACGTCGCGACAAGCTCAACACATGGGACACGCACTTGCCAAGGTCCGTGCGTGTCCAAACCTAACACATGCATTCTCATGGCTGCGCACGTGTATCGACGTCTGGGCCCATACATCGTATCCACGACCAAACATACGTAGAAGATCAACACACACAAACACAACATGAAATCAGTCGATTGAAACTCGATCAGTCGATTGATATTCATATCAATCGACCGAACAACAAGTACCAGTCGACCGACATATGTATCGGTCGACCATTCCGAGAGGAACCCCAGTTCCTAAAGACCGATCGATCGACTAATCCTTCTATCAGTCGACCGACCCAAAGACGAATCGAAACTGACAGACTTCGCGAAAATTCATATAATCAAAATTTCTTCGAAAATAACTCATGTTTTAATTCTTAATTAGGGTATGTAGGGTTTACTTTGATACACAAAATCATAAACATCAATTAGAGGGGATCTAATAACCCTAAACATGATTATGGTTGTAAATCCATCCTGAATTAATTAAATTAGCAATATATCTAATATTTGATTTATTTCAAATCTTTAACCCTAATTAAAGAATTTGTTTTTAACTTTTAATCAAGATGTAAACATTTGCATCATCAAGTTTAAGGGAGTGATCTCAACACATCTAATAGATTTTAATCCAATAAAAACAAAAAAAAAAGGATAGGTTTGGAGAAGATGAACTTGACCTTTGAAGAGGTTTTGATCTCTCAAATGCGAGAGAAACTCAGTCCTCCTTCACAAAAGTTATAGATCTCACCCTCCTTTAGATCTTTGCTTCACAAAGTTTTTCCAAAATAAAAATAAAAATTTTGGGTTTAGAGAGGAGGGTAGCTGCTGCTCAACGTGAGAGAGATAGATGGAGGAAGAGAGAGATTAGTGTTTAATGACTAATGATTAATATATATATATTTATATATATATATATATATATATATATATATATATATATATATATATGCTAGAAATTAACAAAAACTCAACTTAAGTTGTATGGTAACATGAGGTACCCCTTGGTGGAAGTGGTGCAAATGACACCAATTCCACCAAAGTAGATCCGCCCCTGGGCAACTGTCTAGAGCTTGGTGTTTGTTTATCTTTGTCATGCAAGGTTGCTCACAGACGTGCTAGTGATTGGTGTTTTAAGCGCTAAGCAGAATAATTTAGGTGTACTTAGATTGAAAAGGACAACGAGGAGGGAGAACTGAATGAGAATATGGAAATTACGCCCTTCATAACTGATCATCCAACCGAGAAAGCTGGCGTCAATCATTTGGAAAATGTGCTGAAGGATGTCAAGCGTGCTGGGTATTGCAAGAGCAATGTTTAGCAATTGCAATTTATTACAAAATTATGCAAAATAAGTTTGTGATGCGTTGTTATTATCATCATTTTACTTTTTTGTTTTAACCAAACCGCTTAAACAGTGTTGCCGTTCATTTTTGCGTACATGACTGTTTGTGTATAGTGGATTTTATGATCTGAGCAACGAACAATTGTGATTTGATGAGAGAGCTATCAACGAGTTTGGGGTGTAACATGAGAAAGCCCAAAACGAATGAATTTCATAAATTGGCTTCATATTAAAGTCTTGGGCGTATTGGGCTATGCGATGTCGACCCAAGGCAAAGTGGACTTCCTTGGTCCAAATTTTCCTCTAGTAGGAGGCCCACCCGAGTCACCCGACTAAAAAGTAAAATAGACTCTCAGTTACTGTGCCCAAGAAGCCCAGACTCTCGCCCATCAGTGTCCTCGACGAGGCGAAATTGCGAGGACATTTTTTCTGCTGAGAGGGTTTTAGGGATGGCTTCCACTGAAGAGGAAACCCTAACCCTAGCCGGAGAGGAGCAGCCAGCAGCTGCTTCTGATGCCCCATCCACCGCCAATGGAGCTGCTCCTGCTTCCTCCGATCCGCCGGTGGAAGGAGAAAATGCAGATTCCGCGGAGAAAACCCTAGAGCACGCGGCCGAGCTCTTCGACAAGGGATCTAAGGCAGTTGAGGAGGGCGATTTCGTCGATGCCGTTGATTTCCTCAGCCGTGCCCTAGAGATCAGGTTAGGGGTTAGGGTTTCATTCGTTTCTTCTTCTTCTTCTTCTTCTTATTACTACTACTACTTTAATTTCCTTATTGTTTCTCTTAGTTTCCTTTTCTGCAATGCTTTGCTTAGAAGATAATGACTTCACGATTCCATGGAGAGGACATGTGGAGGTGCATGCAGTGTTCCTTTACCTCTTATATTCTGATTGTGACTAGAAAAAAAAATTTACAAAAGTGAAGACATTTTACTTGACGTTGTCATTGTAAATATTAGCCATAAATCACATTTTCATTAGGGTAAGTCGCGGATGAACCACCTCGGATATACCTAGAGTGGCGCTTATTACCCCTCAAATATTTTGACTTTCATTAGCACCTAACACCCTTGAGTTTCTACATTCTTCAGCTCCTGGTTTGAATTGTCTGTTATGGACGGTTCAATTTGTTTTCTGATGTTAGCCACCTTGGCCAACAATCATCTGGGCTAAGGTCAAACGAGCCATTAATAGAGAACCTATTGAATTGATTGTCAACTAGTCCAAGCATGTGAAGCCTGTATCCAGTTTGAGCAAATTTCTTTAAAAATAAAAGTAAGAGCAATGAAAAAAATTTAGACCATGGCCGGCGATACTCGCGTCACATTGTTGTGGAGTCATGTTGTGCTTGCACGTACTCATGTGAAGTATTATCCAAAGGGAACCTAGTAGCTTAAGCTGCTTTTAGAAGGAGAACTAGCATAAACCCATATAAGTTTAGTGGTATATCAAGTTTGGTTCAAAAGGGTGGAAATGAAGGTGGTCAACTCATTAGATCAAGTTCCTTTAGAATGAGAAACAGTAAAAATCAATATAAGTTTAGCGATATACCAATTTTGGGCTAAACATTTGTTGAACAGAGGATAGACAGCACCGGCTTTGGCAAAGAGGTGAAGTTCTAATGTTCTATGCCCATCTTCTCTGGTTTGTATTGTCTTTCATGTAGGTCCAGCGTGGTTTCTAATACAGGCCACCTGGCTTAACAGTCATGCACACTGGTCCTTCATACTAGCGGTTTCAATAGCAAGGTGAAATGGTTTGTCAACTATGCAATGTAACAGCCACTTGGACCTGGGTCCAAACATGTGAAATCCATGTTTGGCTGGAGTGAATTCTTTAACAATCAAATAGAAAAAGGATGAAATGTAGGCCACACTACACATGCTTTCATCACATTTGTAGTGCAACGGGCCAGTCATGAGCCATGACGCATGTGTGCACATGTGCACGTACGGTCTTTCCAAAATGGTACTAGAAGTAGATCAAGTTCGTTAAGGAGGAGAAAGGGAGCCAATATTAAAAACTCATGCGGGTATAGTGATATACCTATTATCAGACTAACATTTCTATGTGCAATGACCAACTTAGTTGGGAAGAGATGAAGCTAGTGAAACCATGAATCTTATTTTTAAAATCGGAGTTAAAGTCATGGAAACTTCATCGTTTGGTCTCTAATCTAACATCAACTTGGAGAACTCTGACCGATGCATGTTTTATGAATTTCTGATAGTTTGGTTATCCTATCTTGCTCAAAGGATATCAATGAGAAATTATTCCTTATTCTCGCCACAGCTAGATTAAGTTTTGGATGTTGGGTCAACCGTGGAAAATCCCTAGTCCTTAACTCTTTCTCACCACAACAGGTCTAATATGTATTCTGCTGATAGCCTTATGTATGATATGAACATTGTCCTTGTATAAATGAATGTTGAAGGAGGACCATGTCTGTAATATTAACTTACAGTTTCGTGTGCTTGAGGAGAACCCTAATATCAATACTTCATGTCTTACTTTTTGGCATGAGCAACGGAGACATTTTTTGTTTGTGTTGCTTAAAACTAATATAGTTCTGCTTCCGATGTTACATATGGAATCACCTTTTGCTCTTGTCGTCCAAGTAAAGATGATGGACAACATGAGAATTGAAAGGAATAAAAAAAGCATTCTGAACCTCTCCAACATCTAAAGTTATGCCATAATAGTTTTTGGTAGATGCTTTAATGAGAACAGTCAAGATAAATATATACGGCCTGCATTGAATCAAGTACTGAAGCATCCATCTTTTAAATTCACTTGTAATCTTTGCATCCGTATTCGTTTTGTGTTCTGAAATATATTTGTAGTTGACTTGAATTGTATTCGAACACTTCATGAATTATAAGATAACAGTTCTTTCTATTTGATTAAGTAATTCGATTGGATTGAGAAAGTCATTTTCAGGGTTTTTTTTCTCTCAAGATGCTGGGAGAAAATCCTTAATTTTTATATTCAATTAAAGAATTTGATTTTAAAATTATTAATTCAACAATTTTTTTATTTTCCCCCATGTTATTATCCAATGCGAAGATCAAATGTCACTAACTTTATAAATAATAATATGGAACTTTCTGAATTATTTGGAAATTATTCATGAATTTTCACTGACTGATTATACACGTGCCTTCACACACGCACACACACATACTGTAATACATGGGAAAAGCCAAGGACAAGTTTAGAATAATTCACAAGAATCACGACTCAAATCCAACTCAGAGAAGTTGCTCATGCACCCATGTCTGATTGGAGCAACTGGTAATCATGAGGGCCACCCTTAGTCACAGTAGGGGTCAAAGACATTCATTAATGTAGCTCAGTAAAAAAGGTCATGGACATATGGATTCTGTAGAAGAAGTGAAAATCATTAGTTAGCAACAACCTTTGTTTGTAGGTGCTTTTAGCATAGCAATCCATTCCTTTTCAGAGTAACTTTTTCCTACATTTTAAGTGGTTCAATTTAGTAACCTGCTTTAGTACCTTTTCTAATTGTGCAGGGTTGCACATTATGGAGAACTCTCTCCAGAGTGTGCCATCTATTATTACAAGTATGGATCTGCTCTGCTATACAAGTCACAGGAAGAAGCTGATCCATTGGTCAATGTTCCTAAAAGTGCTCCAAAAAATGCAGATAAGGATAAGTCTCCTAAAAATGTAGAGGATGAAGGCATAAAGGCTTCTGCTAGCAATGCTGAAGAGTCTAATGCTTTAAGTAGAAGTGTGGAAGAGAAAGATGGTACTATCCTATGCTCTCATTCCTTGTCTTAAACATTGGAGACCTTACTGAGTTATATTTATGCTCTTTTACCCTAGAGGTGGATTATAAATTTATACTCCTGCTGCTTTGTCACTAAGGCATACATGGTCTACATGGTCACGCTTCCACAAACGTGATTGTTTTTGTTCGATGCTTGTGCTTAAAAGGAGGTTTTGTACTTGAACCATGACGTGCACTCAATTCTCTTTCATCATAGCATTATTTGTCTGTCGGAGAAGCTTTCCTCTCAACTTTCTTAAATATATTTCTCAATGTCTTCTTGTCTGTATTGAAAAGTTCCCATCACCTCATCCCTAAATCACTTCTATGCTATACACAGCTAGCTATTTAGTTTTAGACTTTGCTTACCAAAAGGTAGTTTTATCCAGAATTCTTTTGCTGGTAGGTGTCTTTTATGGGCAGCATGCTAGCAAACAGTATATCTCATATGTGCAGTATACCTGTTTCAAGATTTCTGTGTTGTTTATTGTTGTCAAGTATATGTTTTCTCATGGTGCATCTCTGGGATTCATACAAGGTGCTAGCGAGAAGGATCAGGAAGATGATAATGAGAGCAGCGATAGTGATGATGAAGAATCTGCAGAAGCGGATGAAGATGACTCTGATCTGGACTTGGCATGGAAGATGCTAGATGTTGCGAGGATCATTGTTGAGAAGTCCCCAGAAGATACCATTGAGAAAGTAAACATTTATGCTGCTTTGGGAGAGGTGTCACTGGAAAGAGGTTAACCTCTGAACCTGTATATTCGCCTTTTAATGAAATTGGTCATATGACGTAGGATCTGTATTTTAATTTGCAGAGGACTTTGAGACATCTTTAACTGACTATTTGAAAGCTTTGTCCATTTCGGAGCAATTGGTTGAACCTGGCACTCGAAGGATGGTTGAATTGTATCCTTATCAAAGTATTTAATGACCTCATGAAAGAATTCATTTTCACCAGGAAGGGTAATCTTATCAGATTTAACTGTAGTAAGAGGAACTCTGATCAGTTATTATTCTCTTTGGCTTTCTTAATACTTGAAAATCAGAAATTTTAGGGTATGTTTGGTGTTGGAGGCTTCGGCAAAGGTTCAAGAGGCTATTCCTTACTGTGAGAAGGCTATCTCACTTTGCAAATCTCGCTTACAGCAGCTCAGTGACAACGTGAAGCCGACAGCTTTAGTGCCAACTAATAACGTGAACATTGCTGATGACTCCAGTGTGGGTGACAATCAGGCTTCGAGCAAAGTAGATGCCGATGGGGCTATTGGGGAAGATGAAAAGCAGGTGCTTAGCGGAATCTTGAGTGAGCTTGAAAGAAAGGTAACTACAGGTTTATCTCTTCTAGTATTTTAATTGCTTTTTAGCTGTGTGAGTGATATGTTTTCATTTAAGACTATATATAATCTTTAATGCATATGTGGGTGAGAAAGTTCAGCATCAATTTACCCTTTGTCGGCCTTTTTATCAAACTTCTAATCTTTGTCTTCCGAAGAGACATGATGAGATTTTTGTGGATTTGTTTCTGTTTCTTTAAGATGATTATTGTATTTTACTGACACATTGGTTATTGTTTGAATTTATTGTTGTGCTTTTGTGAGTGGCAATCTAAGCTTCACTATTTGAATGCAGCTGGAGGACCTTCAGCAGATCTTGCCAGATCCTCGATTCATATTTTCAGAAATCATGAAAAGGATCTCATCTACATTGCCTTCTTCGGATGCAAATTTCTCCAATAAAGAGTCAACATCCACGTCTCTGAATGCTTCACAGATGGCTGTTACAACCGGGGGTTTCGATTCCCCAACGGTCTCCACCGCGGCAACAAATGGTGGTGGGGCTGTAACCCATCTCGGTGTTGTAGGAAGAGGCGTAAAGAGAGCTTCTTTAAACCCTGTTTCTGCCAAACCTCTTTCAAAGAAGCCTTCTTTGGATTCTTCTTCTTCTGGAGTCGTCGAATCTACGGTGAAAGATGCGGAGATCCGGAAGGAGTAATGTTGTTGTAGTTTTATATGTCATATTGGATGCTTCAGTTATGTAGTATGAACATTTGAAAATTGTAGCTCACTTGATCCAAGCTTCTTTTCTTTTCTTCACCTGACCTGTGGCCCTTACATGTTATAATGTCGTTATGCTTGCTGGTGTATAGACTTCGGTCTTGGGTTTGTTTTTTTTTTTTTTAACCTGGTGTGTTTTAGAGATTGAAGTTCCCTATGGAGGGTAAGGGGCTGTTTGTTTCACCAGTTTATAGAATAGGATTAGTATTTGGGGTCTGATGGTGGCAATTTGGTAATTTTTGGATTCTTTGTGAATCCTATTCTGGAGTTTGGCTTAGCAAAAATTTTGGGATTACAATTTCCATAAAGTAGCTACAGTGGCGGTTTTTTTATAGAAACCCAAATTCGAGCTTTGGGTGCGGATTTGGGCGAGATTTCAGACAGGGAGCTTCAACGTCGATTCTGATTCCTCATCCTCACGAATTCGATCCCTAGATCTGGAATCGTTGTTCTGCTCCCGCCTCATCGCCCTCTTCTTCGCGCCTCTTCTCCCGCGCTTCGTCTTCTTTAACTTGGGGTTGGGGCTGTTACTCGAAACCCCAGCTTTGTTTTCCACGAGCTTGTTGGTGGGTTTCTTGCCTTTGATTCTTGGTGATCCCTTCTCGATCTTGTTCTGGTTGGAGTGTGATTGTTGGCTACGATGTTTTCTTTGACTTCGGTGGGTTTTTTGCTTGGACGTCGGCATTTTCCCCCCTCTGCAGCTAGGTATAAAAATTTTGCCTCTTACTTTGACTTATTTCTCCAGTAATTTGAGGAATTAATTTTAATTTTGAAGCATATGAGAAATAGAGGCTGATAGCAATTTCAATGATTTAAGAGATTAATTTCATAATATTACAGTAAAACAATTCATGCGGGTATCTGTGTAGTGGATTTTTTGTAAATGTGCAAGAATTAGGTTGTTAGGTAGATAAACAACATGAAAAGAAATGGGAAGTTATTTTCAAGATCTCTTTCTTGCACAAATCTTTCATAAATCTAAATAAGGCCCTCAAATAATTAAAATTACTCTAATCTCTTCTAGCTTTATAATATGTTTCAAATCGGTCTTTTAATAACTAAAATTGCTGTTTTTTTTTCTTTTATTTCCTTTTTTGTGTGTGTGTAAATTATTAGTAATCTAACCATATAGTTTGTTTGTTTTGGGTCTATCTTGCTTGTTGATAATTGTGTGAGATGGAATGCAACATTAGTTAAAATAATCTAACCATATAGTTTGTTTGTTTTGTGCATGTTTTGAGCTTTGTGCAGCGCATGCTGCTGCTATTGCTGCTGGTTGGTTTGTGCTTGTTTTGAGCTTTGTGCAGCTCATGCTGCTGCTGCTAGTTGGTTTGTGCTTGTTTTGAGCTTTGTGCAGCTCATGTTGCTGCTGCTGCCGGTTGGTTTGTGCTTGTTTTGAGCTATGTGCAGCTAATGCTGCTGCTGCTGGTTGGTTTGTGCCTTTTGATTTGAGCTTTTTGCAGCTCATGCTGCTGCTGCTGGTTGATTTATGCCTTTTGATTTCAGCTTTGTGCAGCTCACGCTGCTGCTGCTGGTTGGTTTATGTTGTTTTGAGCTTTGTGCAGCTCATGCTACTGCTGCTGGTTGCTTTGTGCCTGTTTTGAGCTTTGTGCAGCGCATGCTGCTGCTATTGCTGCTGCTTGGTTTGTGCTTGTTTTGAGCTATGTGCAGCTCATGCTGCTGCTGCTGGTTGGTTTGTGTTGTTTTGAGCTTTGTGCAGCTCATGCTGCTGCTGCTGGTTGCTTTGTGCCTATTTTGAGCTTTGTGCAGCGCATGCTCCTGCTGCTGCTGGTTGGTTTGTGCCTGTTTTGAGCTATGTGCAGCTCATGCTGCTGCTACTGGTTGGTTTGTGCCTGTTTTGAGCTTGTGCAGCATTTGCTGCAGCTGGGGGTTGGTGCTGTTTTGTTAAGAGTGCTTTATAATATGTTTCAAATCAGTTTTTGCAAGTACAGGACATGACATGAAGTTTGTAATAATTAAAATAACATAAAAATTGCTAAGAAAATTGCAGAAATTTTCCAAACTAGTAGTTGATTTTCGACAAGTCTCAATTCTTTCTTCTGCTTCTTTGATTGCAAAATATATTTTTCTCCGTACCTATTTTCTTTGACATATTGGCTTCCTTGGTTGCTTGATGACTCTCCTCTTTCTTCAGCCCATTCGAAAAAATTACATTCTTTATTTGGGAATTTTGCACACCCCCAATAACACCTACCCTTATTTTTACTATTCTTGCACACTTTCATCGGTGTTCGGAGATGGCAGTCGCAATAAACTTCATAATCCTGCCAGCACTCTTCTGATATCATTTTCATGTCGGGGCAGCAAATTGAAGACAATGGGAATTTTATAAATGCTAAAAATGATTGTGCTTGGATTAATTGTGAGGCCTCAAGGTGAATTTATAGCCACCATGGCCCTCTTCTAGCCGTTGCTACAGTGTTCTGACTATGATTTTTGAAATCTGAATTTTTAAGTTGAACATAGCCGTTGCTACAGTGATTCCAGCAATAGATATGAAATTATGGTTGCTTCTAGCCGTTGCTACAGTATTATATTAAATGTTAAAGAGGCTAGCTGTTGCTACAGTATCTATTCCCAAAAAAGGTGTTTTTTTGAAGCAAACATGGTATTAGGAATTGGACCAATTCTATAAAAGTGAGATTCCTAATCCTTTGGGTGAAACAAACATAGAATGCCAAAACAATAGGATTCCATAAAACTAAAACTTGTCTATAAAAATTTTATGGATTAGGTTGGAATTCATAAATAAAATATGATTCCTAATCCTATTCCTACCCTCAATTGAACCAAACAGGCCCTAAGCAAATGCCGTAGGTTCTTTTGGATTTCGTCAATGGGTTGCCTTTGAGAGGGTGACAGGTGGCTGAAGAACCATATATGCCCTTGTTAGACGCCAGGTACGCATGTAAAGCTGCGATTGGAGTCAGGCAAGTCTTTGTTTAAGGCTAACACCGTACAGCTTTAAAGTAATTATGTTAAGTTAGCATCTTGGGCCTTTTAGCCAAGCCAGGAGGTTGAGGCCCATATCTAAGGCTCTGTTAATAGTGCACTCACTGGCATAGAGTATCTCGTTTGCATTACTCTTTGCTGGGATTTTTGTTGTTTATCAATGCTTGGGATCCAATTGTCATGCACTGCTCTTTAATAATTTTCAAGTAGTGCAAGTTATCACAACTTCTGTCGAAAAAGTAAATGAATACAAAATGATCCTGTAATGTGCATGTTGTAGTAATACTGTGTGAATACATTATTTAGATAGCTTTGTAGTTTAATAACTTCTTAAAAATTTATTACTGAGTCACAGGTAGTAAATTGAGAAAGATTTGATCAAGAAAGTAGTCAGCACGTTTAGAATCAATCAACTAAGAGTAGAAAAATTGAGATGTGGTTCATTTTATGGAATTAAAGCAAAACGGCGGCATGAGCATTTCAAAAAATCTCAATTTATCGGAAAATATATACTAGTGAAGTTGAAGGAACTCGGGAGTCAAAAACCACGGAGAATGTTTAACAGACGCTGCACGATATGTGACAACTGTTGACGGCAGCGGGTAAAGCGGAAAATGAAGGGGGGAGAGAGAGAGAGGGGGTGGGGATGAAGACCAAATCAATCCCTCATTTTTCTCATCTCTCCCGTCATAATGTATTTCAGTGATCTGTTCTCTGCATTTGAATGGAAAGTTGAAACCCCTAGAGAGTGACATACAACATATTAGTAATAATAGAAAGCTAATCTTATTTGATCAGGAAAAAAACAAAAAAAAAATGAGGAGGATGGGATTAGGTTACCTTGCTATGGAAACAACGATGACCATGACGAAGCAGAAGGAAGTAGCGGCAGCCCCGATGATGATCGGGTCTGATCTTCAGGAGCTCCGATTGGCCGCAATGAACCTAGTCGACCATGTCATCAAACTCAGCGTTGGCCATGGCCTCGGCTTCGGCACCACCTTCTTCAAGTTCCTTGCTTCTTTTGCCGCAATGTCGGTGCCTCTCTCCCCTCCCTTTCCCTCTAAATTCTTTCTGCAATCTTCTTAGTCTCATTACATCTCCTACAATAATGTCGGGGTTAATTGCAGATGGATCCGTTCTACAAGGTGTTGGCCACTTATCATCCGTTTACTTTTTTGTTTTTTTTTTTTTCCCCACACATTGATGCTACAATCCTTAGATTGAGTTATCTTTCATCCAATATAGGATGACACATGATGTTAATGTGCTACAGAGGGATGTCCTGATATTTCATCATGTGATTGTGGGGTGAGGAGACCATCTATTTTGTTACAGTGGTTGAACATCCAACCCCATAGGACATATATAGACATAAGACACATGATCCATTTATACATCAAATGAACTACTTGCTAAAAGAAACGTTTGGCGATATTAAGTGGCTAAGTGGTGCGTTTGCAATTAACCCTTAATTTCTTTTATTACAAGTCATTTAGTTTAGAAGCTGAGATAAGCGATGATGAATGTCCTACATGTTTCTGGTCATTTTGCCTTACAATTTCATTTTTCACATTCATGATCAGTTAGATACATATGAACTTTCTTCCTATCCTTCTTTTTATTTCATTTCATAGATACATATGAACTTTCTTCCTATCCTTCTTTTTATTTTATCCTAAAAGAAACGTTTGAGCATGACCACCTTATCCATCTAGGAGAGGCAGTTGAAAAATAATTGCAGATAACCTTCAATAAATTTTTACATTTTACAGAGAACCCCATGACGGCATCTGTCTAAATTTAGAATCTAAATGTGTCGCCAACACAAAATATGGACTTAAGCCATCATGTGGGGATCAGCTATAAAATGCAAAAACTTATTGTGGGTTTTCTATAATTCCAATAATTATTAGGGCTTTAATGGATTATATATTGTTATTAGGGGTTTCAGAAGCGGATCTACCTTGTGTGAAGTGTCATGTGACGCCACTTCCCCCGAGGGATCCTTTGAGTTATATTATCTTCTGTAAGTTTCAATCGCCACGGAGAAACCATGTTCTCTACTTAACCCTTTAAGCCCATCTCCAATAAAACCACAAGAACACATGTCCAATGGGACTGTATTCAGAATTATCTAACAAGATTGTTGGCTCATGTCAAAATTTTCTTCCTCTAGTATTCATAGTAATTGAGCTCTCTCAGCACGTACATTAGTTAACCTATGGGTTGAAGTTACTGCAACACTTATTTATCTGATAATATTACTAATTATGTATTTGATAGTATTATTAGTGGCCTAATTAAGTTTTTTCCTCAAAACATGAAAATTCGTCTGAGAACAGCTGTAAATTTTATTTTAATTACTTATTATGTGGTGACATTACTTTTCAGTAATCCTAGATCTTCTACTGAGACGTTTACCAGAAAATGCTGAATGTTCTTAGGGATTTTGTGTAAGTTATCCTTTGGACTTCACATGTGGAGTATGAAAGGAATCTGCTTCATTGTTTGGACTTGGATTCAGCATAAAGTTTTTGATTGTTGCATGAACGTACCAATTTTTTTCCTCTGTATTAACTGAAAGACTTTCCTAATTAAATTCTACACTTCATGGACTTTCTGGTTATCTTTACTGCAGATACTTACTGATCTTGGATCGGACAAACTGGAGAACAAATATGTTGACCTCACTTCTTGTTCCGTACATATTCCTGAGCTTCCCTTCATCTCTGTTCTCTTTATTGAGGTGATTAATACTGTATATTTTTCTTTTTTTAGATTTCAGACTTTCAATCGCATAATTCAAACCGTTACATTTATTTCAGAGGGGAGGTTGGAAAATGGTTTGCCTTCATCACTGTTGTGCTTCGACTTTTCTTTCCCCGTCAGTTTCCAGGTTTGTATGATTATATTTTCTTAAAACATTTACCTCTCACTCATACTTTTTTTTTACCAAGTATTTATTTAAGTCAAAAAGTTAATTGTATGAGTAAGTGGATATTTAGAGGAGTTTAGGATTCATTGATCTTATTTGATAGTTGATCAGTCACAAGGAAGCAGATCTCTGCACAAGATAAATCCGTTAGAGGGCTGGATTCTATTGCTCAGGCGTGCCCTTTGATATTCAAGTGAGTGATATATCTAGGAAATTTGCAGAATCTAATCTAGGGAGTCTAGGAAGTTAATCAGAATTTTTTTGCGTACTTCTGAGTAGTGAAGATTGCCCACTATTTATAAAGGGTTGGTAGGGGCATATCTGTAATTTGACTGCATCGGTGCCGTCGGCTGATTAGACCACACTTTATACATGTCGGCAGTCGTTAAATGAGTCACCTTTGCATTTAATACAACAATGACAAAATAGTTGAAGTGCCAGCATGGTCCAAAGAGTCATAACTTCGGCCCGACTTTGACTCAACATTAAATGAGATGATGATTGAGCGGTGAAGTAAGACCGTTGAAGCTGATAGGTTATCTTATTATTCAGGACATTCTCTAGTGATGACCTGTGTAGAAGATGTCTTTTGTCTTGGACTTGGCTTCTTCTAGCATATCCTAGCTTGAAGATGACTTTCATCTGGAACTTGGGTTTCCAGAGGGGTCATCGATGCTCACAGCTAGGTTAATCTCTCATACTAGTAGAACTCAGCAGTTAATTATAACACATGATCGACTCTCAAGAGTTCATTAGATTTGATAATTTTCACGATATCACTCGAACTCAAACTCAGGAAGCTGAGTCCGAGAGAAAATAAACCGTTCCATCTTTTTGTAACCTTGGGGGTTTAAACCACCTTTTTGGAAGGTAGTTGTGATGTGACATTCTGACGTTAGAGTAGATCATGCACAACAATTTTGAAGAAATGACACTTTGGTTATCGAGCTGACGTCTCGATTAACGAGCAGTCGCTTCATTTTGAAAACCATCTGTGGCTTTTTAGATAACAAAGCCAAAGCCGTCTGCTTAAATTGAGCGATGTGTTGTCTACCGTCTCCTATATATATCCACCCTCTTTAACATCCTCTTCCACTTTTCAAACCGTAGAATTTCTCTAAGTTCTATTAGTGAGAATTCGGCTGGCTTTTCCTCTAGCTTTCTACTATTTTTAATTGTCTTCTCTAACTATCTTCCTCAATCACTCCAATGGCTTCCAGCACTCAACCTTCTACTGCTCTTAATGAGGCTAGAATCACTCTATTTTAGAAACACAAATCAACAATGCTCTAGACCTATCTCGAGCAAAAGACGATGCGGTTTGACATTCCCAACACCTTCACTCTGTTAGTTCTCACGAGAGAGCACGTCATCTATTATTATGAACAGCGGAGGCCACACCCACGTGAACAATGAGACACAATTTGTGTCTTGCCACCCTCCCACGCGAGACAGCCATATGATTTTCCAGAAGCTGAGTTCGGGTTATTTTTTGGGCTCTATTCTCTTCCTATAAATAGGAGTCTTCTTCTAAGGTTTTTTAGATGAGAAGAAAACAAGGGTTTCTTTGGCGACTAGAAAAAAGAGATCTTGAGGAGAGAGCTTTGGAGAGATTTTACAAGAGAGATATCAATTTCTTTTGGGTAAAATCAAATCTTCTTCTTTTGAGATGAGCTTGTGGATTGTACAAGTCGTTGGTGTTCTCTTCATAGTGGAATCTCCCCTTTCCTTCCCCGTGGACGTAGGTAAGTTTGCCGAACCATGTAAATCTCGTGTCTTTACTGTTTTTTGGGTGTTGACTATTGCTTGTAGGTTCCCTCGACAATTCAGTTCTAGAACTAATGAGAGGAAGAGTGTATATCTCACTTTGTTGAGATATTTCACTTCTGTTCTTGTTTCTTCGCAAAACAGGAACATAGAGGTTGACTTGATCTTTTATAAAAAAAGCCAATGTTTTCTTTCGGGTGATATCGCTTTCGCGGCGTGAGGACATGACTCAGCCCCTAACAATTGGTATCAGAGCAATTTCTTAGAAAGAAGGAATTATTAATCAAGCGGGGGATGGCGTCAACTAGCAAGATGGTTAAAGTTGGAAAGTATGAGATTAAAAAACTTAATGGGAAGAACGATTTTTCCTATTGGAAGATGCATATGAATAATTCATTGATTTTTAAAAATTGCATAAGGCTTTGGCTAGAAAGAAGAAGAAGCATAATAATATGTCTGATGATGATTGGGAGGAGCTAGATCTGAAAGCATGAGCATCGATTATCCTATGTCTTAAGAGGGATATAACTTTCTTAGTAGATGAAGAGGAAACGACTATAGGTGTATGGTCGAAGTTAACGAGTACCTTCATGATGAAGAGTCTAACGAACCAGATCTATTTAAAATCCAAATTGTATACTTGCAAGATGGAGGAGGGCTTATCAATCCGAGAATACATCAACAAGTTCGATAGGATAATATCGGATCTGAAGGACATCGATGTGACTATAGAAGATGAGGATCAGACTCTTCTACTACTTCTATCTCTACCGAAGTCTTATGAAAACCTGGTGCAAATACTGATGCTTGTGGGAGATAATTTGATGATGGATGAGACTAGAATGACGCTTCTAGCAAATGATATTCAAAAGATTACAACCAGTGACATGACTACTGGTGGTAACAAGGAACGTGCACATGGATTATTTGCTAGAGGAAGGGGTAATGAGCAAGGAAAAGGCAAGGGAGGAAAGTCTAGATCTAAATCAAGACCTCTTGTGGGAGGACCGTGTTTCAAATACGGTGATGTTGGGCATTTTAAGATCGACTGTCCAAATAAGAGAGAGGTGGGAAGAAGAACAACAACAAGACTAAGAGGAGAGAAGGCAAGAAAGAAGCGAGCTATTTTTTAGGGTAAGGTAGCAAGAAGAAATGTTATGTCGTCACGGGTGGCAAGGATATTTTCGAAAAGTAGATTCTTGATTCAGGTTGCTCTTACCACATGTGCCCAAATAGAAAGTGGTCTACTACCTACAGAAGTATTAATGATGGAACCGTATTGATAAGGAACAACCATGCTTGTAAAACGGTAGGGCTAGGTGATATCAAGATCAAGATGTATGATGGAGTGGTCTGAACCCTGACAGAAGAATCTTATCTCAGTTGGTGTTTTAGACTCCAGTGGCTACAAGATTGTTACAGAGAACGGAGTGAAGAAGGTTGTTCGAGGTTCCCTAGTAGTGATGAAGGGTGTTTGTCACAGTAATCTATATACTCTCTCGGGTACGACAGTGACAGAGAATCCAGTAGTTAGAACTGATGGAAGTGGTAGAGACCCATATGGGCACACACGGTTATGGCATAGGCGGCTTGAGCACATGTCAAAAAAGGGTCTAGATTTGCTTCGTAAAGAGGGTTTGCTAAAGAATCTGAAGAAACCTTGTATGGATTTTTGTGAGGATTGTGTGTACAAAAAGGAGCACAGAGTCTAGTTTCTGAGAAGCAAGCATAAGAGCAGAGGTATATTAGATTATATGCACACAGATGTGTGAGGTCCAGCTCAGACAACTTCCAAGGGTGGTTTCAGATATTTTATCTCGTTCATAGATGATTATTCTAGGTATGCTTGGTTTTATTTTTTAAAGCATAAGATTGAGGTGTTCGAGACATTCAAGAAAATAAAGGTAATGGTTGAGAATAGGACTCGAAAGAAATTGAAGATACTAAGATCTGACAACGGTACAGAATATACAGATGATGCTTTCAAGGAGTTCTTTGATCAGGAGGGTATTGCTAGACACTAGATAGTCAGATCTACACTACAGCAGAATAGAGTCGCAGTAAGGCTGAACCGAATATTACGGGAGAAAGCAATGAGTATGCGATCATATGCTGGATTGAGCAAAGAATGGTGGGCAGAAGCGATGGCTACAGCTTGTTACATTGTAAACCGTTCTCCACATTCGATATTGGATGGTGATACACCTTATAGGGTGTGGTCAAGGGAGCATGTAGATTTTTATAAGCTCGGTTTTTTCGGATGTACCACCTACTATCACGTTAACGAGAGAAATCTTGATGCGAGGGCCAAAAAGGTAATATTCTTAGGGTATGCAAAAGGTGTAAAAGACTATCCCCTTTGGTGTATAGAAGATTCAAAGTTCGTGATCAGCAGAGATGTTGCATTTGATGAGAAATCTATGATTGATAGGGCGCCCAAGGATGATGATGTTAGGATTGTTGGGACTTTCAAAGTCCCAGGTGATTAAAATAGAGCCTAAGGACCAACTAGGTTCTAGTCATGTTCAAGAGGAGAATCATGAAGATGATGTGCTTGAAGATGAGGTGCTTGATCATGAGGAGGTTCAACCGGAAAATACACAGGCACTATAACAACAGTAGCTTGAGGATAGTTTGGCTTCTACTAGACCAATGCGAGCATACAAGCAAGTACTAAAGCTGGGGTCTGATCAACCCCTAAAGCACTATGGACATGTTAATTTGGTTAATACGCACTCTCAGTGGAGGATGATGAGCCGGTCACCTTCAAAGAAGCTACTCAGGATAGAGATAGTGAGAGTTAGTTGGCTGCGATGGAGGAGGAGATGGAATCTCTCCAGAAGAACCAAACATGGGAGGTGGTCCCATTGCCCGTAAGGAGAAAAGCTATTGGTTGTAAGTGGGTGTACAAAAGAAAGGAGGATCCTTCAGAGCTCAGTGGTACAAGGTACAAGGATAGGCTACTGGCTATGGGGTTTTCACAAAGAGAGGGTGTGGATTACAATGAGATCTTTTCTCCAATGGTGAAACACACTTCTATTCGGGTGCTATTGAGTATTGTTGCTCATGGTGATCTTGAGCTGGAACAACTCGATGTCAAAACGGTCTGCTTGCACAGAGACTTGGATGAAGAGATCTATATGCATAAACCTGAAGGCTACAAGATTGAGGATAAGGAACATCATGTATGTCGCTTGAGGAAGTCACTTTATGGATTGAAGAAATCTCCTCGGTAGTGGTACAAGCGATTTGACTCCTTCATGCTGAAGTGTGGGTTTTCAAAAGTGACTATGATTGTTGTGTCTACATTCGGAAGCTTCGTGGAGGTGATTATATCTATCTTCTTTTGTATATGGATGATATATTTATTGCTTCGAGAAACAAGGTGGAGATAGATAGGCTAAAATCTCAACTTCGTAAAGAGTTTGAGATGAAAGACATGGGCGCTGCTAAGAAAATATTAGGTATGGAGATTAGAAGGTTACGCGTAGGATTTCCAGCGATGGGATATTATCGGCGATTGTTTTTGAGTCAGAATGGCTATATTGAGTAGGTTATCGCAAGGTTTGGGATGCGAAGTGCTAATTCGGTGGTGACTCCATTAGCTCCACACTTTAGGATCTCAGGTAAACAATCTCCCACTACAGTGGAAGAGAAGACATACATGGAGCGTGTACCTTATGCTAGTGTAGTTGGTAGTTTAATGTATGTAATGATGTGTATACGTCCAAATATTTCACAGGCGGTCAGTGTCGTCAGTAGGTTCATGGTGAATTCAGAAAGGGCGCATTGGCAAGTAGTAAAATGGGTCTTGAGGAACATGAAGGATACCGTTGATACATGTCTGTGCTTTAGTGGAGATACATATCAGATTGATGGGCTTGCAGACTCAGATTATGCGGGAGATCTAGATAGACGACGATCTACTGCTGGTTATGTATTCAGGATACATGGGGCTCCAGTTAGTTGGCGATCGATATTATAGACTACAATGACACTTTCTACTACAAATGCCAAGTATATGGCCATGGCGGAGGAGTAAAGGAAGCATTGTGGTTGTGGGGTCTTCTAGACGATTTGGAGATTGAACAGGAGAATGTGAACTTGTGGTGCGACAGTCAGAGTGTGATTCACTTGGCGAAGAATCAAGTTCATCATGCTCGTACCAAACATATCGATGTCGGGTATTATTTCGTGCAGAATGTCATAGAGCAAGGTGATATTCCTCTCATAAAGGTGCATACGAATAAGAATCCCACGGACATGTTAACCAAGGTGGTCACAGGTAGCAAGTTTAAGTATTACTTGGACTTGCTTCATATCAGCCCGGGTTGAACTGCTCAAGAGGGCATGGCCCTTCGAGGCGGTGATGGGGTGAGGTGGAAACATGATTATATGGAGAACAATGTGCAGAACTATAATTAGCTTGATCTCGATCAAAGGGTACGTAGGCAGCCATAGTATAAAGGTGCAGCTGATTTTAGCCTAGTTTAATGTTTCAGATTTCTCTGGTGATGTTCACGGTGTTCTTCTAGTGTTCATCTAAAATTTAAGGTTTATCAAATGATATACAAGGTGAAGAATTGTGAACAGCAGGGGCCACACCCACGTGAATAGCGAGACACAATTTGTCTTGCCACCCTCTTACGCGAGACAGCCGCGGGATTTTCCAGAAACTGGGTTCGGGTTGTTTTTTGGGCCATGTTCTCTTCCTATAAATAGGAGTCTTCTTCTAGAGGTTTTTAGATGAGAAGAAAACAAGTATTTCTTTAACGGCTAGAAAAGAGAGATCTTGAGGAGAGAGCTTTGGAGAGATTTTACAAGAGAGAGGTCAATTTCTTTGGGTAAAAATCAAATCTTTTTCTTTTGAGACGAGCTTGTGGATTGTACAAGTCGTCGTTGTTCTCCTCATAGTGGAATCTCCCCTTTTCCTTCCCCGTAGACGTAGGCAAGTTTGTCGAACCATGTAAATCTCATGTCTTTATTGTTATCTGGATGTTGGCTATTGCTTGTAGGTTCCCTCGACAATTCAGTCCTAGAATTAATAAGAGGAAGAGTGTATATCTCACTTTGCTGAGATATTTCACTTATGTTCTTGTTTCCTTCATGAAACAGGAACATAGAGGTTAGCTTGAGCTTTTGTAAAAAAAACCAGAGTTTTCTCTCGGGTGATATCGCTTCAGCGACGTGAGGACGTGACCCTGCCCCTAACAATTATCATAACGGTAACTTTGTGCCTGTTTATTATCGTCATCTTGACTTCATCCTCTGTTTCCCATTGCATCCATTCCTTTAGTAGGTCTTTAGGGCTTAGGGGAGGTCTTGTCAGCATAGTTAAAGCCTAATTTGATCGCCCTTCTAGTTGCCTTTCTGGTCACCCACCATCAGGTGCACATCGAGGCGACGATGGGCATTCTGGGTCACCCTCTATACGACAAGGCTAGTAAAAATGAAGGACACTTCTATTGTAGACGGTTGGTGGCTTTCGGCTAGTCTCTAACATTAGACATTCTATTGCAGATGATCAGTGGCTTTCGACTAGTCTCTAACATCTCCGACACAAATAAGGAGTGGAAGGAGAAATTTTACTTTATTTTTGGTGCAGACTTGATATTAGCCTGTTCCACATGCTAGAGATGAAAAAGGAGGACTTGAAGGTGGTGAAGCTATCGGAGATAGAGAGGTTCGAACTGGAGAAGATCCAGGCCTACAAGGGGTCTCGTTGCAGCGAGAACCTCTTTCACAATGCCATGCTCTGAACTGTAGTCATCTCTCATACTCCCACTACTAAGGCAAACTTAGCTCGGGCTGCTCTGCTAGCCCATGCAGGGGCATTCGCAGAGGTTCATCAAGCTAGCCCTGTTGTGGAGCAATGAAAGTGCTTTCATGCCGAGCTAGTGGAGGAGGAGGCTTAGGCTATATGCCAGAACCCAACTGAAATTAAGACTCGATTGGATATGGGCTCAGGTTTAGCCACTGCTCAGGCCGATAGGTCTAATGAGAAGAAGAGAAAGAAGACGGTCCCAAATGATCATCACTCGACTAAAGGCAAAAGCAGAGACTTCTTGCCTTGGACGAGGTGGCTGAAGCCCAGCTTGGGAAAACTGAGGTTGCACTTGGGCAGACTTGTAGGGCTTCGGATCCAAAGGCCTCCTAAGCTCCCATGCCTAAAATTATTGACATTTGTGACAAGTCTTCACAATTGGTTGCCAACTGAGAAGTAGTTAGTGGGGACCTTACTGTCTCGGAGCTAACAGGAGTTGAGGCCATGCCTGGGGAAGACGCCACTACTGCCACACAGGCCGAGCAGATAAAAGATCCCAAGCACTCTAGGAGACCCAAAAAAGAGCTGGTTACAAAGGAACTAGTTGTTAGAGAAGGTCCAATTACTATGAAGGAGGAACCGGTTGCAGAGTGGGAGCCAACAGTAGCGGAAGGGTCTGCTTCTCATGACACTCAGGAGGGTCGGTATGAATGGTTGTTTCCTCATCGTATCAGCTTGCCCCTCATGAGTGGGATAAGATGAGGGCAATTCTAATAGTTGCAATGAAGGCATGCCCTAGCCATGGGAGAGAGCCATCAGACGAGCTGTTTTTGTCCCAAGTCATCGGGTAGACTCGAGGGGATCAATCCTGGCCTTCAGGGAGGACCAAGCTAATGCAATTGAACAGTTTATCCTTCTTGAGGATTATGCATTGCTGAGGAGGTACCCAACACTGACCTTCATTAAGCTCTCAGAGCTGCCTTATCAGGGGGGCGTTTGTAGAGACAAAATTATACTGTCAATATGAGCAGTCTTTGGACATCTTCTATAAGATTCAGAAGGAGGCGACAGCTCATATGGAGGTTCAAGAGGGGGTCAAGCTATTGGCTGTCATCAAGGGGATTGATCTCAACAAGCTCAAGAGGAGTCAAATAAAGATGGAATGGGTGGCTCTCGGCAATGAGCGGCCCATCTTGCTAAAGCTTCGGAGGAGATAAAGTGTCTACAAGAGGATCTTAACCACTCCCATCATGACTTAGGCCTTGTCAAGGAGAGGATTAAATACCTAGCATTAGAAGTCGAGATCTAGAAGAGGGATAGGGAGGATGCTTTCGAGCAAGCACCAGAGGCTTGTCTCGAGTCGGAGGAGTTGAGGGTGAGATTAAAGGAGGCGTTGGCTCATCAGAAGGCTCTTTGACAAGAGGCTGTCTGAGATGCTTGAGAAGTCGAGTAGTAGTATAGCTCCCTTCTTGCTCAGGATGAGACACTGCAAGGCCAAGTGGTCCTCTTAGAGTCGGAAGTCTATAAGATCAAAGTGGTTGAGAAGTATTGTAATGATACTCTTGGGAAGGTGGAGGTCATTCTAGCTTGTAAGGTAGGGTTTACTTCCTAATGCAATAACTTCCCCATGAGCTCAAGACTAACACCAACCAATTCAAGTATCCTTTTGAGTGAACATCTGCTTTGACTTCCTCAAGGGAATCGAGATGGCAGGACCATGATTAAGACAAGTGGAGAAGGACGAGGAGGTAGTCGATGGGTTAGATGATAATACAGATGAAGGGTCTAGCGATGATGCCAGCTCATCCTTGTCATCTAGCCAACCAGGAACTCCACATGTTGATTCTCCCAGTTCTAGTTCTACACACACCCCGACCCTCGCCTCGGGTTCTACTTCGATTCCTACACCAAGTTTTACTCTGGCTCCTGTCCAGGGTCCTGCTCTAACTTTTGAGCCGGGTTCCTATCTAGTTTTTTTGAACTTGTATATATATATATATATATATATATA
>BQKN01063686.1:42729-53723 GCA_022839385.1 Asparagus kiusianus
TGTCGAGTCATGTAAAAAGTCATGTAAGATTCTTATGAATGAATGAAAGACTGTATTTTGTTCTGACTCAAATCTGTTGCACTTTATTCTGAGTTTTCTCTCTTTGTGTTTTTTCAGTCGACTTCCTCTATAGCTACCTGCTACCTCTCGGATCAAAGAGGTCTCTTTTTGTCAGATAGACTTGCTGTGTTGGTTGATGGACAACTGATGAGGGGTAAATAATACCTAAGTTACAAGCGCACAAATATTAAGTTATAGTATACAAGATTGTCGTATCCCATGAAGAAGTTGTTATAGGATATAATCAAAATTAGTTCCTAAATTGTGTGTGGACAATTAGGAGTGATAAAGTGATTGTGAAGAGATATGCAGAGTGGTTGTGACTATATACAAATAAAACAAATATAGATTAAGAGGAAAGAAAGAAAGATGAAGAAATAGAGGATAATAAAATCGAGAAAGAAATAAAGAAAAATCAAGAATAAAGAGAAAAATCAAGAAAGTAAAAGATGAAGAATTCAATTAGAGATATGGGAAATCTAGATTAAATCCACTAGTCAATTTAACTTAGAAATTATGAACTATACTCTTTTTACCACATTTTACTTAAGATTTATTAAGCAAAGACTATCAAATCACTTAAGAAAAGTATAACCTATCAAATTATCATCTAAGTAAAATTAACATTTATGAAAAGAACAATAATTAGATATTAGTTCTAGAATTCATAAGCATAACATGTCAAGTCACTCTAGATAAGCATAGAAGATCAAATTCTTCTTCTATCAAGTAGTTATCTAGCTGATTATCCTAAAAATAATCATTTTAAGTACAAGGGAATAATTCACAAATTATAAAAGAAATCAAATTAGTTTCATACAATTCTAGAATTCCTACAAGAATTAGTTTCACATCTTAGAAAATGAAATCTAGACTAGAGAGAATAAAAAAAGAGAATGAAAATAAGAACTAACTACAAAGAGGAAAATAAGAACAAAGATTAAAGATCTAAACTATGAACAAAAAGAAAAGAACATAAAAGAAAATCTAAACTATGCAAGAATATAAATCTCTACTACAAAATAAATATAAGAAAATAATGCAAAAATAAAGATACGAAAGTAAATCTACTCTGTAAGACATCAAAATAAATTTAAAATAAGAGGGGTCTAGCCCCTTGAATATCTAAAACAAGTAAAGAAAATATTATATGAAAATAAAAGATAAAAGAAAAAATATATATTGCAAGAGGGTTCTAGCCTCTTAAAAGCGAACCTTCATCTTCATCTTTATCTTTGTCTTCATTATCAAATAAAGAGAAGAAAAGAAAAATATGAAAAAATGAAAAAAATTCTTTTATTAATTGTAATAAAGTTATAATTTTAAAAGGTCTTCTCAATTAAGAGTAACCCCCCTCTCAAAATGGAGTTTTTACAAAAATTTTCACTCTCAACCTCTAATCCTCTACCCCTATTTATAGCCTACAACAATGAATGAAAACCCTTGGATATTGCTTGGAGATCAATGGTTAAATCTCAGTCAGAAATTTGTTTCTATTGCGAACCAATCGGTTGACCAATTGGTTGGCTGATCGATTGGCCGATCGCTTGATCGACCGATTTGTTTGCGATAGATTTGATTTTTTTTTTATTTCTTGACCTAATTTCTTCATGGATCGTTGAGTTTTATTGGGCCTTATTTTGTCTTCATATTTGGGCTTCAATAAATGGTAGAAAATCAGTAAATTTGATTTTTTTGGCTTTTATTCATTAAGTCTTCATTAACCTGTAAAGTAAGATAAAAGATGTTTATTAGTGATATTTTTGTTCAAATAAAATATATAATGAGGGTATAAAAGTATAATAAAAATATGATTATCAAATACCTCATACCTAAAACTTCTGCTAGTCATCTAGCAAAGAAAGAAATTAATAGGGAGAGAAAGAAAAAATTCTAACTCGCTTTTGCAGGAATCGTTGTTGTATTTAACGCATACAACAAGACTTTAAACCCCTAGATTATCCTAGAGGATGGGTTGTAGTCTCAGGAGGGTTTACAGTGAATATACGCACAAAATTAGATTAACTTGCCAATTTAAAGAAGTTAGTGAATAACTAATTTATTTGATGCCTTTAAACAATCTCATTATAGCTAGTTTTTTTCAAGAAAATATTTTTATGCGTAACTCCAAAGTAAATATTTTTGAAACTTTTTTCATTATAGTTATACTAAACGAAGTCTATCGTAGAAATTTAATTAAAAGTCTTGACAGGAACATGCTAACTTTTTTTCAAATGATATTTTAAGTTTCCTGATCAAAATTTTTTTCAAGAGGATATATAGATATAATTATATAAATATATATAATTTAAAAAAATTCTCTTCTTTTTATTGTACATATAACCTTTATTCTTTGGGCTCTACTTTATCGGACTTTTTTATTGTACATATAACCTTTATTCTTTGGGCTCTACTAAAGGAGTTTTGGGCTAATGGATTCGAACGCAATTGGGATTTGGTCATTAAGTATGTAAATACTCATTGGGCTTAATTACTCGAGCAATTAAAGCTTAGTAGGATAGAACTATCTTAGAGTTTAAGAGTTTTCTTTTCATATATATATATATATATATATATATATATTGAAAGAAAAATTTTGACTTATCATAAAATTTAGATTAAGAGGACTTTAGATATTTCTCCTCTAAGCTAAGCATGAAAAATTTTTATTATTTTAATTATAAGTCTAAGTTTGACTTTAATGAAGTATACCACTTTAAAAATCATTTCTTAATAAATTTATTTAGACTTATCATAGAAGGTAAACTTGAGTCTAAAAATAACTTAGACTTAGAAAATTTAAAGTTTATCAAATATATCCATTATGCATGAACTCAATCAAATTGTCAAGTTCTTTATTTTTCTTTTTATTTTTTAATACTATCTTAAAACTAAAAACAAAAGGAAAAATGAAGAAATAAAGCAAATTAAAAGGAAAAAGCTACTAAAAACTAAGAAAAAAAAAGAAAAATTCTAGCTAAAAATAAAGAAATAAAGAAAAATAAAAGAAAAAAGCTAACTAGTTTTCATCCCCATACCTAGACTTTGCCCTGTTCTCAAGGCAAATGCTATCAATAATATCCAAAACATCACAGTATATAAGTACATGCCAAAATAAAAGTCAAATAGTGGGTAAAAAAATAAAAACATCCATCCCTGCTCATTACCAGACTGATCGTCATCCACATCATCCTCAACATCCTCATCATTAGTCCCTGTAACATTCACATCCTCATCCTCTCCCTCATCTGTCTCTGTATCACTACTGCCTATATCCTCCTCATCCTCTGTACGTGTAGCAAGCTGACGATGTTGTAGTGGTGGTGGTGGTAGGGTGGGTCTTGCTGTGATGGAGGAGGGGATGGAGGCTGATAAAATGGAGGAGCCTCAGATTATGGTCGCATCTCATAAAGGCTGAGGCTTTATAGTGCTGGTACTGCTAAAAGTGGTCCATCTAAACTGTGAGACGGGCATGATCGGATCTGTAGTGAGTATGAAACCGGTATAACCTCATCTGGAGGGTATAGAGATGATCACTAAGCATCTAGGGTATGCATTCTATCGGTGCATCACTAGGTGGAAGAGGTGGTGTGGTGGAGTCGGCTAAGCAGGTGCTGGCGCATGTAAAGAAGTGGACGCATCTACCCCTTTACCTTGGGCGAGAATACTCTTCTTCACTGTAACAGAGGTCAGTGGTGCTCTCCCTGCTACAAGACTATTCATAGCATACAGCGGTACACCTAGCGACTCACAGATCCGAGTGATAAGAAACGGATAGACTAGCTAGACCTCTTGCCTGTACTACTGACGTGATACACCCTGGCACTGGTCACCGTACCCGCTAGCATCCTAAAGATAACGTCAGCTACATCGAAGAGCTGACTGGTGGCGATCCAATATAGTAGGACGAGGTCGCGGGTGGTGATCACAGAGTAGGAGGAGCTCGGATATAAGCCAAAGTTAAGAAAGAGGTTCAGGCTAATGAACTCTCTCTTAAGTAAGCCAGAGTTTAGGGTCCCTCCCCTTGGTATTATCATAAAAAGATACTCCACCATCTCATTATATCTATCAAACGATATCCCTAATTCAGTAGAAATTCAGAAGAAATCTGGGTAATCTCTAGGTGGTTTGAGGAGTCCTAAACTCTTCTAAATGAGTTTAAATGTGATAGTAATTGGAACCCTCTAATAACAACAATAGCTGAGTCTCCTGATCTATCCCAAGTGGTATAAAATTCTCTAACTAGTGTAGTGTTGGCCAACTTAGGTTTTCTAGTCACCATAGACTCAATCCCGACTGTTGTGAAAACTATGATAATAGGCTGGAACTCAAAAAGTTTGTCCAACTTGAATCCTCTCTCAAGATGGATCAGTAGAGAAGCAAGAGAGAGAGAGAGAGAGAGAGAGAGAGAGAGAGAGAGAGGATTAAATAGTTCGTTGACATTTTCTGGAAGCCATTATCATAAGCAAATCTTTAATTACAAATCTCCAATCCTTGATCTTTAATCTTCAAAGTGGTTCCTTCATAAGAAAACACACAAATTAAAGAACTAAAATAGAAAGATTCTAATTACAAGTATTTTCTCCAGCAATGACGCTAAAAACTTGATAGGAGGTAAATAATACCCAAGTTGCAAGCGTACAACTATCAAGTTATAGTATAAAACATTGTCGAATCCCACAAGGATGTTGTAGGAGATAATCAAAATTAGTTTTTAAATTGTGTGTGTGGACAATTAAGAGTGATAAAATGATTGTGGAGAGATATGAAGAGTGGTTGTGATTATATACAAATAAAATAAAAATAGATTAAGAGGGAAGAAAGAAAGATGAAAAAATAGATGAAAATAAAGTCAAGAAACAAGTAAAGAAATATCAAGAATAAAGAGGAAAATCAAGAAAGTAAAAGATGGATGATTCAATTAGAGATATGAAGAATCTACAATTGAATCCACTAATCAATTTTATTAATAAATTATAAACTATTCTCTTTTTATCACATTTACTTAAGATTTATTAAGCGTAGACTATCAAACCACTTAAGGAAATTAGAACCTATCAAATTATCATCCAAGTAAAATTAACATTCATAAAAAGAAGAACAACTAGATATTAATTCTAAAATTAATAAGCATAACTTATCAAACCATTTAAGATAAGTATAGATTATTAAATTCTTCTTCTGCTAATTAGTTCTCTAGTTGATTATCCTAAACATGATCATTTTAAGCACAAGAGAATAATTCACAAATTATAAAATAAATCAAACTAGTTTCATACAATTCTAGAATTCCTACAAGAATTAGTTCATATCTTAGAAAATAAAATCTAGACTAGAGAGAATAAAAGAAAGAGAATAAAAATAAGTAGAGAGAATAAAAGAAAGAGAATGAAAATAAGAACAAACTACAAAGAGAAAAATAAGAACAAAGATTAAAGATCTAAACTATAAACAAAATGACAAAACATAAAAGGAAATCTAAACTATACAAGAATATATATCTATACAACGAAATAAATACAAGAAAATAATGCAAAAATAAAGACAGAAAAGTAAATCTACTCTACGAGGCATCAAAATAAATCTAAAACAAGAGAGTTCTAGCACCTTGAATATCTAAAATAAGAAAATAAAATATTATAAGAAAATAAAAGATAAAAGAAAAAATTTACATTGCAAGAGGGTTCTAGTCTCTTGAAAGCAAACATTCATCTTCATCTTCATTTTCATCATCAAATAAAGAGAAGAAAAGAAATATCAAGAGGTAATTTTTTTTTATTAATTACAACAAAGTTATAATTTTATAAGGTCTTCTTAATTAAGAGTAACTCTCCTCTCCGAATATAGTTTTTACAAAACTTTTTGTACTGAAACCCATCACCCTCTATCCCTATCTATAGCCTGCAGCAATGAATGAGAACCCTTGGATATTGCTTGGAGATCAAGGGTTAAATCTCAACCAGAAATCTATTTCTATTGAAAACTAATCGGTTGGCCGACTTATTAGCCAATTGGTTAGTCGACCGATTGATTTGCGACAGATTTAATTTTTGTGTTGATCTCTTAACCCGATGTCTATATGAATCCTTGAGATTTTTTGGGCCTTGTTTTAACTTTATATTTGGACATCAATAAATAGTAGAAAATCAGGAAATTTTAATTTTTTTGGACTTTTATTCATTAATTCTTCATTAACCTGTAAATTAAGATAAAACACGCTGATTAGTGATATTTTTATTCAAATAAAATATATAATGAGGAAATAAAATATAATAAAAATGTGATTATCAACAACTCATGAGTATGACTTCTAGGGTGATTCCTAGCATATCCTCAGGGTCCTAGGAAAAACATCTACATTAGCATGAAGGAACTTAATGATCGCTCCTTGTTGCGACTCTGTTAGCTTTGACCTGATCTTCACCTTCTTGGTTTCATCAGGGCCGAGCAAAATTTCCTCTAACTTCTCCAGGGTCATAGTTCGCTCCCTCTCTTCATCTTTCTACAAGTAGGCATGGGTCTTCTTGATGGTCAGAGTATTAAAAATCTCTTTGCCCTTTATAGAAAGCATATAACATGATCTGACTTTTCGCTAATTGCTCTATACAAGACCGACTCCATCTAGAGTCAGAAATTTGATCAGTTGGTGGTAGATAGAGGGAATAGCTTGGAGGTTGTTCAAGGAACTCTCCCAAGGATGACGATGTAGGCTGATTTAACATCTATCACAATAAATTAGACCTTAATCATGGACTAGCGAGGGTAGTCATTGACTACCATGGGTAGGAAGATAAATCCTTTCAACTAAATCGAATGTCTTGAGAAGCCTACAAGGGGACTCCGGCAAGGACATAGCTAGGATTTGTCAACCCCGATCTTGTTGAATGTGTCTTTGAAGAGGACATTTGCTAAACTTATAGTATCCACCAAGATCCTCTTGACCTAGAATCCATCAATTTGCATGGAGATAATGATGGGGTCATTATGGGGGCGTCATCATGCGTTTCAGTTTAGTGTCATTAAAGGAGATAGGCTAATCTCCTTTGAGATTTTACTCACAGAGATTCTCCAATGCTCATTAGGCATACTTTGTCCAAGCATTATTTGACATTCCCCCTACAACGGGGCTACCACTGATGGTGTTAATGGTGTCATTGTCATTGGCCTTATTCGGCTGATTGTTCTATAGATATGGATGATATGACCTTGACCTAGATCTCCTCCTCTCCAATTTCTCTCGGGCTGGCTTTTCCTTGTCATGGTTGGCAAGGAACTTCTTCAATAGACCTCTTTGGATGAGGTCCTCAAAGTTTCTTCGCAACATTCGGCAATCATCAGTGTCATGGCTATGGTCCCTGTGTTATTGAAAGTATTGCCAAACACCCCTATGCTGAGGGTTTGAGCTTGTAGGAGGTGGGACCTTAGTAAGATGTCCCTCATTCTAGATCAAATATAACACTTGTTAAAGGAGATCATTGAAAGGGGCGAGCACTGGTTTCCTCATCGTCTCCTTTTATTTTTTGTCAACTTGGCTAGATCTAAGCTTAGATTTAGGCCCGTCCTTTTTAGCCTTCTTGCCTTTGGAAGACTTGGATTTTGTGGCTCCCTGTCACGTCACCTTATAGTCCTTCGTGTCCATGTGTGACTAGGCTCTAGCCATGAGCTAGTTAAAGTTGGTCACATGGCGCATAATGAGAAAATTAGACAGTATCTCATCCCCCAGACCCGCGATGATTGTCACTATAAAAACCATGTTGCTAGGGTCTTCCAATTCCAAGTGCTTGGATTGGAATCTTTTGAAGTATTCTCTTAAAGTTTCTCTAGTCTTAATCTTGATTTGTAGTAGGAAAGCTGATTGTGCCTTCTGTTTTGTGTCCATCAGAAAGTGGTGCATGAATTTTTGGCTAAGTTGTTCAAAGCTATGGATGGATCTCTTCTCTAGAGAATTCTACCACATCTTTGCATTGACATTAAGGGTGACAGGAAAGGCTTTGCAAATGATAAGGTCAGTCACATGCTTCATGCTCATCATGTCAAAGAAACGCTATGCATGTTCAGCCAGGTCGTCTTTACCTTTGCATTTCTCGATGTGGTGCATCTTAAAATTAGGGTATGAGGCATTCATGATATCCTCCGATAGAGGAGCATTTCCTCCAATGATGTCAGCCACAATGTTGTATATTTGATCATAGCCAGAAGTTAGATAGGCCATAGAGGGATAAGCTCAGGTTGCTAGGGATGGGTAGTGTAGGTGTGTCTTACATCACGTGACATCACCCACGTAGCTAGAGTTGGGGCGTAGCTTGAGCTTTCTCCTATCATCTCTAGATGAGGCAGAGGTTGTCGTGGATCAACGGTTAAGTAGGTTTGCTGCCAAGGCTGTTTGGGTGTGTTTTCCCTGACCCGCTGCTCTTGCTTTTGTCGCTGGTGTTGCCATTCATGGAGAGGGGTGGTAGGCAATGGAGGAGGCTAAGAGGGAAGAACATCTGAGAAGTTCGTTAGCAGATGAAGTGAACTGTTGTTTGAGAGAGTGAGTTATCCTTTCGGTAGATTCACCCATCTGGACCTGAGTTACATAGCTAGAGCTGGAATATTCTCCAAGGGTGTTTAAATTTGAAACCATAGAATGGTTATGATCAAGCAATTTTCGAAAAGGAGAAAAAGAGGTCTCATAGTGGGCACCAAATTGTTTAAGTCAAAAAGTTAATTGCATGGGTATGTGGATATTTAGAGGAGTTAAACTCCCTTGACCTTCCTTGATAGCTAATTACTCAAAAGGAAGTAGATTCCTGCACAGGAAATACTCATTGCTCTGACGTGGCCTCTGACGTTTAAGTTTGTAATAGATTAAGCAAGTTTGCATAGTCCAGTTTCTAAAAGTTATTTAGTAGTTTTTACGTACCTCCGAATGGTGGAGATTGCCTGCTATTTATAGAGAATTGGTGGGGGCACATTGGTAATTTGATCGAATCGGTGCAGTCAGCTGATCATGTCGCATTTTATATGTGTTGGCAGTCGGTTGAATGAGTCACCTTCACATTTCATGCGATAGTGACAGAATGGCTGACATGCTGGTATGGCCCGATGAGTCATTACTTCTGTTTGAAGAGTTATAATTACTCTGACTCAACATTAAATGCGACGACGATTGAGCAGTGAAGTACGACTATTAAAGCTGATAGGTCGTCTAGTCATTCAAGACGTTCTCTAGTGGGGGGCTGAGTTGAAGATGTCTTTCGTCTCAGGCTTGACTTCTTCTAGCATATCTCAACTTGAAGACACCTTAGATCTTGGGTTGCCAGAGGGGTCGGCGGTGCTTGCACCCGAGTCGGGCTCTCGAATTAGTAGGACTCGGCCAGTTAATTATGACATGTGGCCGACTCTCGAGTGTTCATTAGACTTGGTAATTCTCATGATATAACACCAAGAAAAACAACTTTTGTAATTATTTGAATTTTAGACCATATTTGTGAAGAATAGATGTTCTCACTCCCCAAATTTGTCTCCAAAACAATCTAGTTGTTCTTGCATGGTGTAAATCTTCTTGAGATATTGTATCCTTGAAGAGCTCTCTCTGCACTTTTGCTTGTAGCTGTTCGCGAGTTTACTTCAGGTAGAAATCCAAGGGAAGATACTAAAAATTCAAAGAAGGTAAAATGTTACCTGAAGACTGGCACTAAACATAACTTATCCTTAAAGCAATACATAATTCCCTCAAAAAAAATTTAAAGCATGCATAAACAAATGGTTTAATTGTAGATACACCTCCTACACGAGGTTAGCTAATTTATTATCCTTCAAGTTTTTATTAGCGATTGGACCCATGACGTCCCAGTGAAATTATCTCTTTGTTATTTGTACTCATAATGTCAATGTCATGTTGCATCAACGTATTTGTTAGAATAAAAAATTTTCAACCTCAATCTTTTCATCGCAAGTTGAGTTTTGGTAGAGTTGAATGGATCTTTTTAATATTGAATATGAGAAATCTATATTCAAATCCCATAGGCAAGAAATTTTAAAATTTCGAACAAAATATTGCATGAAAAGGCAACCCGCTGGGCCACGTTAATATAAAATTATAACGCTCAACCCTCATATTAAACTTGGTTTAATGGCAGGGAACTTTTAACAGTGTTGGACAAAAATCCCTGATATTTTGTTGTGTGATTCCCAATTATCTTATACATGTTGAACAACCTCTAATACAACATGCTAATAAAAAGTTTTATGGGTGGACAGTAATTGACCAATCCCCTGAAATGCAGGGGTACATCGACATGTTTATCAGGGTAATGCTAATATTCTGTGTCCCTTACATTTCAGATTGCTTAGAGATGCCTGGATCATTGATTCTTCTCGTGGTTGTCTCCCCCCATTTGTTCGCCCACAGCATGCGGGATGGCCCTGCGGGCATCGTGATATGCTTGGCTATAGGCTGTTACCTACTTCAAGAGCACATCAGAGCTTCTGGTGGCTTCAGAAGCTCTTTCACGAAGATTCACGGTATCTCAAACACACTCGGTATCATTCTTCTCCTTGTTTACCCTATCTGGCATCTGGTGTTGCATTTTGTGTAGGCTGTTGAAAATTTTTGAATATCTTATTATTATTATTATTATTTTGTGCTAAACAAGCAATTGACATCATTATTTTGTAATAAAGATGTTAGCTCCATATATATGGTGACTAATTCTCTGTTATATTGTCTGAAATTTCTTTTTGTCGTCTAACATAAAATTTCTTCAGCTTCTGCGTCGAGGTGTTTGTTTTGCCTCTTCTTTTTTTGTATTGCCTAATTCACAGTGGGTACTTTCTCTTCCCAAACAGCAATAGATATATGTGATACCAATGGTGCTAGTTGCAACTAGAATTTACGCACTGAATCAGGCCAGACAAATGGCAACAACCCCCCCCACAAAACAAACACCTCG
>BQKN01063686.1:63723-84411 GCA_022839385.1 Asparagus kiusianus
ATATGTATGTATTGAAATTAATAATTTTCATGAGATCATTATTGGTTTTCAATTCATTGTGCTATTAAAATTAATATTTTCATCACAAATTTAAGTTTCTTTTATTATGTTAATTACTATAAGTTGGAAATGACTCGTTTTTAACTAGCCACCCAAACAACCCTTTAAAATCAGAGTTTTGAACTTGGGTAAGGGTTGAAATGAACCTGATCAATGTCTAACGAGTTTCAAGACATGGATGTGAATATAGGATACGCGTCCAAGCAATGTATGACAAATGATTCAAATTAAAACATATATCATATAATTGAGTACATGTTTAAATAAATGTATGCAAATATCCAAGGAGTGTTCATGAAATTTGGATATGGGTACATGTCCAATACGTGTACGGCTTCATGAAATAACCGGGTAACACTAGTGTTGATAGTGCCTGGGAAAAGATGGTTCCTAAGAGCAAAATAAATTCAGATCCTATATATTTTGTGGACATGCATTTTGCCAAACCATGAAATGCTAACATTTTCCATTTAATCATAAAGAATATTTGAATAAGAGTATTGACTGCAAGAAAGCAAGCTATATAAGATGCAAAATGCAATAAGAAATAGTATTGTAACTGCAAGGTATCTTAGGGATGAAAAGTACAAAAAAAAAACACCATTCATAGTATGATATATGGCTTTAAGTTTTTTATTTCATGGTGCATAGAGACATCATGGCAAATTGATTCCTTCCGAAAATAAAATCATCAGGACATTATATACCCACACACCCACCATTCTAGTATATGGAGAAAGAAGAACCACGCTAAATGGAAATTCAGTCAATAAAGTAGGGAAATTTTATTTATTAAATTGGTTTGTCTTACTAACAGTACTTCAGAGTACTATTTTAGATAAACAAACAGAAGCATAATTCATAAAAATTAAAGGTTAAGCATTATTGGAGAGAAATAAGGTCCCTCTAAGATTTGAATGGACCTCAAATGCAGTTAAAACCAACTTAGGCCTTATAAACATAGATTACTATGTATTGATTCTACTAATCAAACTTTCTATTTAAATCCATTGCAATCTCTTACATCATGATACTGTACTCACACAGAAATTCAGGATTTTAGAGAGAATATATGGTTTTAACTATTAGATTGAGTTATCTAGATTTCACAAATTACATAAGAATAGAACTTGAGCTTGAATTTAATGTAAGAATTCCAACTCAAAGAGTAGTGAAACTACATTTTTTTTACAGAGAAAATTGAGAAAAGTAATGAAAGAGTTTTGATGAGCTGCTAGTTGGCATGTAATTTACCCAGATGTCCATGATTCCCGCATAGCCAAACGATAAGGTATTGTTTGTGATATCGACCTATTCAAAATTTACCTTTTTTTTTTGTACAACTTTAGATCTGCTTCCAAACTAATATCCACTGCTGATCCACTACTCAAACAAAATCCTAGCCACATATGGAGAAAATTTGAAAACACAAAAAACAAAGATCCCAACCCAAGTTCTGAAACCCATCCATAATAAAATATCAATTTTTCTTAACAATAAGTAAAGTTACATTATTCTAATTTCGCCACTACTTTTATAGTTCAACATAGTGTTTGGGTAACTCCTTTTTTGGTAATTTCTAATTTAGCTTTTTCATATCCACGCGCTTGGTAACACTCCAAATAAGCTAGTCTTAAACTTCATTTAAAAAGTTACGATTCCCCAAGTTTTAAAAATCTAGCTTGTAAGCTCTCCTAAACAAGCTAGGCTTGACCAATCAATAACTTATCTACCATAAAAAATTTATAAAAATTTTATCATAAAAAAAAACCACCAAAAGCTGAGATAACGTAAAAGCTTATTAAAGATAAGCCCCCAAATACCCTTCCAAGTTCTATCATTAAAGTAGTAATAAAAGATATATGTGTTGGCCCTTTTGTTTTGATGATGATTTGCCAAACAATTTATAACTAATTTGTTTCCTAGTGGTTGTCGTTTGTTTATTTTTACAGGATATCTATATAGGATGAAAAGCCATTCATATCAGAGTTAAAGATTCAAGATCAAGCTGTATGCGCAATTTCTTAGATATATTAGTAGTTTTGTAACGTATATTGTGTGAATATATTTCAAGCTCAGTATATATAGACACACAATTTTGATTTTTATTACAAAATGAGTTTATTTGGGAAAACAATGCAATATTGGTTTATTAATCTTGTTTACATTACATTCATGTTTCATAACACCTATAAAAACATTTCATAAAATTTCAACATGTTTTTACATGTCAAACTTCATTTTCAAGATTCATCAAAAACATGTATTATGTACACTTTGCAAAAACGATTACTTTTTACAAATAAAAATTGCAATTCCAAAAATTCCTTTCAAACATGTTTATTTTTATGTTTATAAACTTTTCCTAAAGTTTCATAATTTTTGGATATCATTTGCTATTTTTATCACGTGTCAAAAACCACATTCAAAAACTGTAAAATCTGTTTATCAATTTGCGGTCGACCACCACGGTCGACCACCGCGGTCGACCGTCCAAGAGCAGATTCCAAATCTGCTCCTAAAGCCCTTGCGATCGACCGGAATGATCTCGCGGTCGACCGACAAGCTCTCGCGATCGATCGCCGAGGTCGAACGGCTGAGTTCCCGAGAGCTTGCTCTGTTTTTCTGTTTCTCACGGTCAACCGACTTTGTCTCCACGGTCGACCGCAGTATAGCCGTTACATAGTAACGGCTAGTTTCTGGTTTTATTTCTGTGTGGGTTTTTGGTCATTTGCTTGGGGTTTTGCTGCTGTTTAGGGTTGTTATAAATATCCTATTGCATCTAACTCTTCCCATCTATCAAGAAAATTATTTAATCAAGATTTGGAAGGTTTTAGTTTGTGTTTAAGCATTGTTTTAAATTTCGTTTCAAAAGAGAAGTTTTACACAAGAAGAGGCTTTCGATTTCAATTGAAGAATTCTTCCTCATTATCCTTTCTACAGCTCCTTGTGTTTATAGAGAAGATTTCTAACTCAAAATCTAGCTTATTTATTATTTGATATCTTAACTAGTTTTATTTGAGTTAGAATTTTATTGTTCTCATGTATCACTCACATCCCTATTGAGATTTGTATATTTCATACAATATATTGTTAGGTTGTGGTGAGTGATTTAGTGAGAGTGAGTTTTATTGTGTTCTCATTCATTGTTAGAGAATAAATTATCGTATTTGAGCTTTATTTGTGAGTATCACTTTGTAATACACATTTACACCGAGAGGAGTGTGTGGTGAGGACGTGATTGATACCAAGAGGAGTGGCGTCGATAGTAAAACCTAGAGAGAGATAGTAAAACCGAACACTTGAGGGAGGCAACACGTGAGGACCAACGCTTGAGGTTGTAGTTTGTGTGATTGCATTGTGAGTGGATTGTGAAAGTTTTCGATGAGCTTGAAAACCGAGTGTGTAGATTTTTTTTAAAAAATAGTGGAGATCTCCTCGAGGTGAGGAGCGAAGACGTAGATCAAGGGTTGACCGAACTCCGTGATCATATCTTGTATTGTGTTTACATTGGTGTACATTTATTTTGTGCTCTTGCTTATATCTTGTTTATCTTGCTTGCAATTTATATTCTTGCTCATAACTCATTCATATATCTCTTACAAGAATTAATTAATCAATAAAATTTTAAATTGGCATAAAATCAGATTAGATTAGCTCTAACCCTATTCACCCCCCCCCCCCCCCTTCCAGGATTTTTCAATATGTAAAAAAAACAAACTAATGTAAAAAGTCATGTTATTAATCATTCTACCACGTAAATAATCAATTGGTTAAAAATACTCTTATGTTTCCAATAGTTTATGAAAAAATTAAATATTTCCATATAATTATCAGATTATTGTCTATATATATGAAACATGCAAATATCACAATTATAGAAAATCTCCTCGAAGAGTGAGATACTAGGTTCGCACTAGCTCAAGATCATTAATAAACAAAGTTGAGAAAAAATAAAGATATAAGACGATATATTTGAAAAATTGCAACGAATGTCTTCATGATAAATGTAACAATGGTTTTTATATTTATTATATATTTGGCGCTTCCTTAGCTCCCAAGCTATGAAGAAAACTATCTGGATATAGGATTTCTTATCCTTCTTTAATTTGCGAGCTTTGTGGAAGAGGGTCCATAACCAAAGGTTTATAATTCCTTCCTAACTTAGAGTCGGTGTAAGGCCTCAGAAAATGATAACTAGCTAGCTAGCATCCTTTAATGATTAAGGTCCAATTCGACCCTACACCTAACACGTCAAAGAAAATCCTTGAAACAAAGAATTGGCTTATTAAGAGGCTAAAACACAAGGCTCCAAGTAAACAACCATCCTAATACAGAAGGTACATTACACAGCTAAGGTCGGTACAAAGCCAAAATGGATAAAACACAATTTTAATACTTGGTAATTCCCAACAATTCAACACTTGCATAAGATGTTGGATCTACTTGGAGTTAAACGAGTACAAAGCCTATGCAATCTAACACATTCCATAAAGAAGAAGAAAGCTTGAACTTAGGAGTTGAAGCCTAACATAGATCTGGTGATCATCATCTACCACATAAGAACCACATATGAGAATGGTTCATCTCTTCTATGTTCTTCCCAATAAGTTCTACTGTAATGGCTAGGTTATCCTCCCACCACCAATGTTGGCATCTAGCACAATGATCAAACTTTCATAACCCCGACATGCTATGTGTGGTGGCATACGAAGTCCTTGTTAATTGAGAAAAACGCTAGACACTCACTGAGAAAAACCACGAGGTATTCATTTCAGACACATGTTCCATGGAATGAAGAATTGGACTTTCTCTCAACATTTAGCTGAATAAGAACCTTTTATCTCTTAACAATTAGGGCTGTCAACCAAAATCTCCTAATTCATGATGTCTTGATTCCATGTTCCTTCCAAAGGGACCAAGATCCATAAGCCAAGAAAGCAAATGCAGTTCTTTTGAAATATTTTTTAAATTCAAAGAAACATAAAAATACATTATCCAAAAGCTGGATGGGTTGTATTACGTTTACCATTTCTATCCTCTATTATTCTTTTAATTATATTTTTTTCAGATATTCTGATATTGATAAGAGGGTATTCATAGGAGGGCATTCTAGAAATGGGTGCTCCACTTTTGATCAATTAAAGTTTATCAATTTCAACCAAGGCGCACAGCATAACAAAAGACGAGTCCTCTTACTCAATTATACTCATGTCCCCTCCTTTATCCATACCAATTCTCTCACTATCAAACAGTGTTTTAAATATTGGCCGATAATCCGATATTATCGCCGATATATCGGATTTTTTAGCTTGTCGATAGGATAAGTGTAATTTGTAAGCGGTTATCGTTTTGAACAAATTATCGGCGATAAATCGCCGATAATAGGGGCAAATTTATCGGGTTTATCGACAGAGGGTTTGAGTTACGTTGTTGAGCTACGAAACCGACCCGACTCGTTTTCACAACAAAAGAAAACTCAAACCCTAGGCTTCGTGAATCCAGATCTGAGAATCTCTCTGGCGGTTGTTCTTCCTCTCTGGCCTTCGTGAATCTCGCCTCGACTTCGTGAATCCTCAACTTCCTCTCTCGCCTCGACTTCGTGAATCTCCAGCGAACCTCGCGGCCTCACCTCGACTTCGTGAATCTCTAGCGACAGCGAACCTCACGGCCTCGCCTCGACTTCGTGAATCTCCAACGAACCACGCTCGCCTCGCCTTTGAACATGTATATCTCTTCTCACCTTCGAAGTTCATTTTTGTTCTCCTCTCCTTCGTCTTTGCTGCTGTTTTCTAAGTTCATTTTTGTTGTTCTCTTCTTGCCTTCGTCTCTGACTGTTGTTTTCTATTTTTTTAATTTGATTTTTGTTATTCTTTGAAACAGATATTATCTACTTATGACTTGTGAGACTTGTTGTGAAGAAATTCTGTGAATTAACTACTCAAACAGGTTTCTTTTTTCTTTTTAATCTTATAGAATTTCTGTTGTGAGACTTGTTTGGAGACTGTATTACTGTGATTAATTGTTGTGAGACTGTAATTAATTGTTGTGAGACTTATTCTGTTGTGAGACTTATTGTTTATAGAAAACTTGTAATTAATTTAAGAAAATACTTGTGAGACTGTATAAGCAAATTTAATTGTAATTACAATTAATTTTGAGCAATTAGTTTTTACTATATAATCTGTTCTGAGTTTCGTCGAATCATTGTTCACTCTTCACTGCGACTAATATTGATTAGTTTTACAACTTTTCCACTGAAGATAGTTTATAATTTGCTATTTTAAGTTGTCTTCCTCAGTTCCTTACTTCATTCCTTAAAATCTTGATGTCATTTTGATCTCAAGTCTGCAACAAAATAGAACAAGTCATTAAGCATGATTAGATTACATTTTTTTAATTATTATATTATATACTTATCTATATCCCCGATTTTCGCTATCTGATAAGGATTTTAACCGTCCGATAAATCCCTGATAACTGATATTTAAAACCTTGCTATCCAAATACTATTATCTATCCATCATCATTCCATTCCAAAAACAAATCAAAGAAGGGACCCCTTCCTTAATCATATCATGCCCTCTCCTTAACCTATACTCACTTCCTTCTTCACCAAACACTATTCTCAATCTCATCATTTCAACATTCAGTCACACACTAATACGAGTTGCCGTGCGAGCACCCTTTGGTCGCGAAATTACCAAAAGATAGGTTGAGAAGAAGACAACTAAAACATAAGATAATTCAATATGGCGAAGGAAAATACATTCTTCTAGATTATGAAGAACAAAAGATTACAACCTCTCCTTCACAATCTCACTAGAATCGAGAACAACCTCTCAATCCTCTCTAAACCCTAATACAAAGATTAGAATCTCTCTCTGATCTAAGATCTCATAGATGATCATAAACTAATGTTTAGAAACCCTAAACAACCATTTATATAGGTGTACAAACGTGGATGGTAATTGGTAAATAACCAAGCTCAAAACCAACAGGAATTCGTGTGAACAGAAACCCAAACGAACCAGGAAACTGTCGATGAGTCGACTCATAACTGAGATGAGTCGACTCATCCGAAACTGGACAAAACACGAAAACCAGCAATGAGTCGACTCATAACAGAGATGAGTCGACTCATGACACATAGGTCGACTCATAACTGATGAGTCGACTGGTCAGAGCCGAATTACTAACATGGCTTGAGTTCTTGAGTCGACTCATGACAGGCATGAGTCGACTTAACCTGATGAGTCGACTTATGTATATGTATGAGTCGACTCACAAGCTAAAAACTGAATTCTTCGAATCTACTGCTCGTCGTCTCGTTACACACTTCCTCCTGCGTTCCACTGTACTGTTTTACACCCATATTCTCATGCTATCATGATAAGCATCTATCCTCAAGCTCCCATGAGGATCGCTAAGCTCCCGAAACAGAGAAGAAGATACACACGTATCATGGCTCACCCCTTTAAGAACTTGAAGTCCCTTTCAAGTTTAGAACTTCTGCTGAGGAAACTCTTGAGCTCCTCCATCTTTTCTGCACCACTTGGCCTTGCTAGGAATCCGGTCTCGACGTCCGATCGGAAACAACTCATTCGTCCCGCGTCTCGTTGTAGTCACCGTTCGCTCTAAGTTGCAACCATTTATCGATGGTTTTTTAGAAGTTTAATGCACAGCGAGACAAACTTCTTGCTTGCATTCACTAGTCTCTTTGCTCGCGTCACAGTCCCCAAGCTTGTCTCCCTCGGAAGAGATGCCGAACGAAATATGAACCTTTCACCATCCTTAGTGAAGGTGTACTTCTGAGCCCGCCTCTCGTAGATCGCATATCTATCCCATAAGTACGGATTGCCTGGTATAATCTGACAAACATCCAATAAAACAACGTTGTACGTGACCTCGTCAATATACGACTCGTGGAGTGTAAATCTGACAGTGCATGATCAACTACACACAGTTTCTCCTCTTTCTGAATTCACCCCAATGGATAGGGCTTCGGATGCTTGACCGTCTTCAGACCCAGCTTCTGAACCAATATCTCGGATATCAAATTCTTCTCGCTGCCCGAATCAACAATGGCATTAACCAAACTGGCCTTCAGTTGCAACTTAAGAAGTAAGAACAAAGAGTTGCTCTCTCGGGTCGTCGTCCTCTTTCATGGTCTGCTTCCTCGTCATAAGGTTGAGACTGCTGTTGGGCTCTGTCATCCCCGGGATTTCTTTCGGATCTTGAGCTATCATGTATGTTTTTTTCTCCTCCTTCTTCAACCCTCTTGGCTTGAGATGATGATACTTCTCCCAACACCGATCAGCTGTGTGTCCTGTCTTCTCGTAGTGACTACAAATCAGTCCTGCCTTCCCTGGATAACCCTTCTTCTTCTTCTTAGATTGAGAACCACTAGACTCGCCTCCCGTCTGTTTGGAGTCTCCCTTAGCCTCCGTTGCCCTTCTTTTGTTTGCTCTCGAGGGTAATAGCCTTCACGCTCACTTCTGCAATTGATTCTACCGTGAATAGTTTCATCTCCTTTCGGATGTAATCGCTCAATCCCGTCATATACTCTATAAACACGGAATATTCATATGTCGTAATGTTAAGGACCATCGCCTGCTGCTGGAACTCCGTAGTGTATTCTTGAACGGTTTGATTAACCCTTTTGCGCAAGCCGTATCACTTGTATCAACGCTCTTCAAGGAATCCCACCGGGTAGAATTGCTTCCTCAGTAACTCCTTGAACTTGTTCCACGACACCGCCCTCTCTCCTACTTACAGTAGGATTTCCACCACGTCAACGCGTGTCCTGAAAGCTTCAAAATCACGAACATAATCTTCTCTTTTGACGAATAGCCATAAAGAGTAAAATACGTCTTCATCCGCTCGATCCAATCATCAAGCCTCTTGACGTCAACACTCCCATCATAAACAGGAATCTCTACCTTGAAGTCAATCTTCAGGTTCTGATAAGAATTCCTACCCCCTTGATGCAATACAGCCTTAACGGTCTCCTCCTCCTCGTCAGAATCTGAATCTACTTTTTTCACATCGGATTCAATAATTTTATTCGAAGAAGATTCACCTTGTTTGCCACCTCCGTGGAAAAGACTGACGAGTTATGTGAGAGTCGAACCTATCGTCTCGATCTGCTTCTCCAATGCATCAATCCTCGCTGAATTGTCTCTTTCAACCATCTTCTTCTTCTTCCTTACAACCTGGACTCCTTCCAAAGAAATAAGGATCTCGACAAGCTTCTTGTATTGCGATCGAGTCAGGACCATACACAGAATGCTCCTTTCGTAGGATCTGATCGCTCTGATACCAACTTGATACGAGTTGCCGTACGAGTACCCTTTGGTCACGGAATTACCAAAAGATGGGTTGAGAAGAAGACAACTAAAACACAAGATAATTCAGTATGACGAAGGAAAATACCTTCTTCTAGATTATGAAGAACAAAAGATTACAATCTCTCCCTCATAATCTCACTAGAATCGAGAACAATGTCTCAATCCTCTCTAAACCCTAATACAAAGATTAGAATCTCTCTGATCTAAGATCTTATAGATGATCATAAACTGATGTTTAGAAACCCTAAACAACCCTTTATATAGGTGTACAAACGTGGATGATAATTTGATAAATAATCAAGTTCAAAACCAACAGGAATTCGTGTGAACAGAAACCCAAACGAACCAGGAAACTGTCGATGAGTCGACTCATGACTGAGATGAGTCGACTCGTCCGAAATTGGACAAAACATAAAAATCAGTAATGAGTCAACTCATAACTGAGATGAGTCGACTCATGACACATGGGTCGACTCATAACTGAGATGAGTCGACTGGTCAGAGCCGAATTGCTAGCAGGGCTTGAGTTCTTAAGTCGACTCATGACAGGCATAAGTCGACTCAATCTGATGAGTCGACTCAACCTGATGAGTCGACTCATGTATATGTATGAGTCGACTCACGAGCTGAAAACTGAATTTTTCAAATCTGCTGCTCACCATCTCGTTCCACGCTTCCTCCTGCGTTCCACTGTACTGTTTTATACCCCTATTCTCATACAATCATGAGAATCATCTATCCTCAAGCTCCCATGAGGATCGCTAAGCTCCCGAAGCAGAGAAGAAAATACACACGTATCACACACAATTCTATTTTATTGTCGCACTTAGTAAAGGAGATGATAGGAGATAGGGATGAGCAAAATGTCAGTTCAGTCTATTTTGCTAATTTTTTACTAAATCGAACCAAACCAAAAATCAACATTGAATAGCACCAAACTGAATCAGAGAATTTTCGGTTCAGTTTGGTTTGTAGTTCGATTCCGATGAACCTACACTACTAAACAGCTAAGATATTGCCGCCACGACAACAATAAGAGAGCAAATGACTTAGTCATTAGGGCAGATAATAATTGAAAAAATATTAAATAAGCAAAAATATAAGAAGAATTGAGAAAATGAAAGTTTAAAGTTGAGCAAGAGAAGAGCAAAGAGAAATGGATGACTGAGCGATTTAATGGCTTATAGCCGCCTCCATTCTTTATGTGATAAGTAGGAGATGATAAGTTACATTTGAATTGGGAAGGGAAATGGTCACGTGGGCAAGGCCCACATTGAGTGTGTGGGTAATGTTGATTTATGCCAACTACTGCCTCTTATCAAATCCCTGCACACTTTATTGATGACCGTGGAGAGTTTTTTAGTATTATTCAGTTCGTTCAATTATAACAAGTTGAACAATTTTTAACCCGATCCGAATAGAAAAGACTGCAAAACCGGATTGAACTATCAAAAATCAGGAGGTTCAATCGCTTTTTTCGGTTTTAACTGAAATTTTCTCAGACCTAATAGGAGAGCTTCAACAGCAATAAGAAGTAAAATCTATTAAATCAAATAGAGATGTGATGGGATGTAAATAATGCTCGATAAGAGAGGGTGTGAAAATGCGTGAAGGAGGGTGTCATATATATTAGAGACTATTTGAGAAAGGATCGAGCATATAGAAGAGGTGAGTAGCAATTAGAGAAAATAACGGTAGAGAGAGAAAGTCACCTGGCATATCATAGTTTGCCAACAATCATTTGGTGGTATAGAAAGTGAGAACTTATAATCTAGGTAGCATGGAAATAAGTGTTGGTATAGGTGCAAGTATGAGACTAGACAAAATTTGTAAAATGTAAGGTACACGAACATGGCTACATAGACCTATCGAATTTAATAATTTACATGAGACATTATTATTTTTCAATTCATGTATTATTAGAATTATAATTCATATCATATTTTTAAGTTTCTTTTATTATGTTGATTATTATAAATTGGAAACCCCTTCTTTTTAAACTAGACATCAAAACGAATTTTTAAAAATTATAGTTTTGGATTTGGGCATGGGCTAAAATGAACCCAACCCACGTCTTTACGAGCTTCAAAAGATGATGCAAAATGTACCATATATGTCCAGCGATTGAAGAAGTGTATTAACAAGTGTTTTAAATTAAAAGATATATCATATGATTAAGTACGTGTCTAAACAAATGAACGCATATTTATATCCAAGAGGTACCCATGAAGCGTCGGATACAGGTATGGCTTCACGATAGAAGTACACGAGTAGATAACATACAATTTATTTCTTTAATTTACAAGCTTGAATTTTGCCAATTTGATTATTTTCAAGCATATTGACTTGCTGATATTTGGCTAGTGTTGTATCGAATGGATAGCTGAAGTTGAAATATTAGAGACGGACTACATTTAACCAACATGCAGAGTTGAAACTTCGTATGTTTCATTGTTTTGAGTTGTAAAGTATATATTTTTCTTTTTGCATCCTCTTTTTTCTTTATATTACTTTCTACTCACAGTTTCTATGTAAAAATCTAATTTTAAGTTGAGGATATTTTGAGAAAAAGGTTGGCTAAAATTTAAGGCTACATTATAATGTCTTATCTCCCTTTTCACCTATTTGGTTTGTTTGGTTGTTTAAATTTTGTTCAGTTCTGATGGTCTGGGAGGTGAGGGGCAAGTAAGCAATGGTGAAGCCAGAAATTCAAATAGTTGCGTCACACAGTATATACTAAAAGATGATATTACCAATTTTCTCGCACATTAAATATAATCGAGAATTTTCATTAGATACAAAAGATATTTAACTAAATACAATTACAATTGATTTCTACATGTCTTCCTATTTTGAAATTGTTGCTTAATAGTCTTATTCGAAATAACACTATATACATCCTTTTCAATGTAAACTTATGTACCTTTTTTTGTCTTTATCAAAATTGATAATAGTTGTTGGTGAATTGGGCAACTTAAGTTAATGGTTCCTAGGATCACTTTGTTTTTAGGTTCAGCCCATTAACAATTAATGGATCAGTACTCACAATTAAAATTATTTAGGGGTGTCAATTTTCTTAATTAGTTGACATAGCTTTTGTATTGTATGATTTAGCATGGTGTCATTTCACACCTCCCTTAATACACTAGCTCCGCCCTTGCGGTTAGGGGAGATATAGAAGTGGGTAAGAGATGTAAAGATTGTACCTTTTATCCTTAAGCACCAAACTTTCCAAGATTTTCAAAACCCTCCATAAAATCCCTCGTCTGTCACTCATATCTGTCCCCACATCCAAACCTGTACTCTAATCCTTCCTCTATTTTTTCTAAGACCAATCGAGCTCAGTAATCAAGAATAACCGAACCAATGTAAAGAAATTACCAAACTTCGTCATCTGTCACCTTGCTTGGGGAGTGAAGTGCATTATCGAGCTCATCAACAAGAAGATATGTATGTACTCAAGCTCTTTCTCAAGAATGTCATCAATGACATTGCTACCTACAACAAGCATCCATGACGCAAGACCATCGCGGTCAAGAAAGTCATCTACAACCTAAAGCGCCAAGGAAGGATCCTTTATGGTTTCGATGGCTAGGGTTAGGGTTTTACGTTAGTACTTTTGTAGTTTTTTATTGCTTGCTTGTATTATTGCGAACTAATTTTGAATCTTGCTGGTCATATGAATTAGTTATAAGTTTTTCTTACGATTCTGAGATTAAAAAAATATAGTGAAATTTTCGAATGTATCTTCTCCCTTTTATCCATTTGCATAAGCTTCTTTGCAATTGTGGTCTTTTGGTAAATTAGAACATTAAACTGGTGATGATTAATTTTGGATGGGTAATTATTTATTGGAGTTTAATGGGATGCTGAGGTCTATAAATTAGTGAAAAGTTTGCCTTTTGTTTATTCTATTATTTGCTATTCTAATAGCTAAAATGGTGTTCTTTTTATGTGCCTTGTGTTAGATGATAAACAAATCTTTGGTACTAGAGAGGAGACTACCGATTACAGTCATTTATAACTTTATAGAGAACTTTTACTTTTGTGACAAATCATAATGTACTGAGTGACTTGTATTTTTTGTACACGTTATTTCTAAATTTTTCTCAAAAAACTAACTGTTTTTACAAACAACTGCTATCTCCCTTGTGGTTTGCTTTGAAGTTGATTGTCTGAGGTGTATTTAGTGTTGGGAAGTTATCTATTTTGTAAAATGTTGGACACTGGCAGTGGGTGAGGAGGGTGAGAAAGTAATTTGGTTTTATGCTTGTGTATGGGATGCTGAGAAGAATGGTGAGTGATCTTTTCAAGTGTTTTTGTGAGGTTGGAATGCTTATTGGGTAAGAGTTCCAGATACACGAGTTGTTTAGTATTTTTTAATTGAACCTTGAATCTTCTGGAAACTTTGTTCTTTCACCTAGGCATCAAGTTGTAAATATAAAAATTGAATGGTTATTTTTCTTTATTGCATAAGTTTAGACAATGTTATTACATCTAGGCCTGAAACACAACTTTTGATCTTATAAGTTTAGAAAAGTGATTATAATCCTTATACTTCTTTACTTAGCCTCTGCCATGTATTACATTTGTAATCGTATGTTGTTGAATGCTATTTTTTCATATTGACAAATTTCGTTTCAAAATTTATGATAATTGAGATGAAACCATTTTAAAGAAATTTGTTTTACCCATTGTTTAAATCGAGTTGAAATCTTCTCTTTCCCTTACATCAAGTATAGGTATTTGCTAGTATGTAAAAAAGGAAGATGAAGGAAGCTGATATATAAGGGTGAAAAGTTATGAAAGATAAATCACCAAAAGGTGAGTATCTTGTCATTCCCGAGCAAAGATTATATAGAGGAAACAATAAAATATGAACCATTCATTTTGAATTATCTCATAATTCAATGAAACCAGAGAAACGTGTAGTAGTATTATCCACTAAGCAAGACCTCTTCCCACAATGCCCTATATAAAATCACCGGGATCTAATGCAAAGACCTACACAAAGATTGAACAGTCACTTCAGCTCCAACCATGTGCCTCTCATATGACCTGAACTAGGGGGCACCAAAGTGGTAGCTCCTGAATAAAGGAATCTCAAGGTAACCGTACAGATGATAGGAGTTTGGAATACAACACTGGAAAAAATGTTACAAAGAGGTAAGGAGAAGTTTCGATACCTAAGCTAGTCAAACAAATGTTTGCTTCCAAGCTATATATGGGAAGGGAAGCAAAGGTCAAGACTCCACTCTGCCTTGGTTCCTCCAATTTGGAGCTCAAGATCCACTCTTCGTTACTACCTCCCTAGCTTCCAAGCTCTGGAAAAGAAGTTCCAAAACCTAGACAATTTGCATCCTCCTCAATTTTTGAACTTGGAAAAAAGTCTAAAATTGAGTTTCACTTGCAGAAATGGTGAGAACATGGAACATTGCTGCCTAATAACCCAAATAAACTCAGGCTATCAAAAAGAGTTCAATTCGATTAAGGTCTAAAATTCCAAGTGGAAGCCAATCGTAGGGACTTAATGGATATAATGAGCAACTAAAAGAAAGGGAAGAGTAAAAACTTCATTAAGCTTTTAAAAAAGCTTTTACATTCTGTTGCCACTAAGGCACGCTTCGATTGTAAAAGTTATCTAAACTCGGAAGTTGAAACAAGAAGATTAACAATTTAAAGGATCTTCATGCAAATTTCCTACCAACTTAAGGGACCTTCATGCAAATTTCCTAACAACTCAAACTCATGAAATTTTCCTAACAACTTAAAGGACCTTCATGCAAATTTCCTTACAATTCTAGTTCAGCTGAAACGGCTAGGCGAAAAGGGGTTTTCTACTATTCATCTCCCTAATTATGTATATTGTGAAATAGATTCCCAAAGTATCAAATTTCAAGAATAGTCCCCAAATATCTCTAAGTTATACAAAGTAGTACTCCCTAGTTAAAACATATTATTTTAACTTATGGTTTCCTTACAGATGTTTGTAATTCCCTTCGACTTTATCTTCTTCATGTGCATGCTTCGCAATGGCCATCAAAATCTTTGGCTTGGCCTTCGATGAGTTCTTCCTCATCTGGCCATCTAGTCCATTTACGAAGCTCTCAAGTGATCCCATTTACCAAATTCCATCACATCTCCATTTTCCCAATTATAACCAGCCAAAATTGTAAACAAGAAGATTAATTGTTGGGTCTAACAACAGGTCTACCTTTATTCTACTTGCATATTTCTAGCATATCAATTTTTAATTAACAGCGGGGGAAAAGACACCCTCGGATAAATGAATTGTGAATGATGAGAAGATTATTATAATATAATAGGAGGGAGTGAAGGGAATGAAGCTCTAATAAGACTTTTGGAAATGTCACATTTCACCTAAAGTTGCTCACTTTCTTACCATCCACACCACTAATTTCAAGTTCAAGTTACTAGCTTCAACTTCAACGCAAATAAAGAAAGGGGGTGAAAAGGAGAAAAGGGGTACCTTGCTGGATCCGATGGAGATGCCGACGTCTGGGTCGCGAGAGGCAGCGATCGCGATGCCACCGGCGCTGTTGACGGCATCGATGAGGATCATTGTTGGGTCGAATTCCTCTTCTCCTCTTCATTTCGATTCGAGGACTGAAGAAGAAGAAACAAGTTTTCCAAACTAGCGTCGGGATTAATTTGTCCCCTTTCATTTTAGTTCCACATCATTTGTGATTTCTGATAAACTCTGTGATAAGAACCGTTATTTCCTGGTGCCATGGGAAGAATGAAAGGAATAGAATGAACATGGGAATGAAATGATCATTCCGTTTCTCTTGTTTGGTATCACTGGTTCGTAAGTGAGAATAAAATTTTATTTTTTAATAATGTCCTTACAATAACCTAGATTTTCAATAAGATAAAAATAAATATTAATGATAATAAACTAAACAATTTTATTTATGCATATGTTATATTAATCTAGCTATGTTTTATACTAATGCACATGTTATCTCTCAGGTCTACGTTCCGGTTATAATTTTTAAACAACACTCACTATTTCTTAGTCTTAAAAAATTAAAGAAAAATAAATAAAAGAGTATCGCATCTTTCATAGGTTCAAAAAAATATAAAGAATGATATCCACAATCCACAGTCCACAGTTCTAGATAACAAAATTAACTCATTTGATAAATTATCAATAGGGGTATAATTAAAAATTACATAATCAATTTGATTCTCACTTGAATGGGAATGATCATTCCTTATCAATTCACTTGGAATGCTCATTCTCACAAAAAGTGTGAATGGTCATTTCCTGGAAATGGTCGACATTCCAACTTTTAAAAAATAGGTACGTTTGGTATTAAAAAATGAGAAGTGAGAATAATCATTCTATTCCACCTCATTCCCACGTATCAAACGAGGCGTCATATTCTTCCACCTCAACACAAAATGATCCCCACTAACGCACACCATTAATCTATCTTTCGGCAATCCATTCACTAAAATATTTTCATCTTATATTCATTTAATATATGTAATAATTAGTCAGGCGGATATTTTCATTGGAATACTAGTCTTTAATCATGTGAGTCATGTTTTAGTTCAGTTAGTTATTAACACCTCTAGTGCATATGTAATGTTTGAAAACTTATCATTATAAAGGGGTATATAATTAGGACTAGGTATGTCCATCCGGCCCGAAAAATTGGGCCCGGACCGGGCAAAACAGGAGCCTGGACCCGGGCCTGGTTGCCCCGGGCGTGAGTGGGCCGGGCTCCGGGTCGGCCCGGATTTCTTTGTTTTTTAAATTTTTTTACTTTTTAAAAATTTTTAAGAAAACAAAGCAAAAAATAAACACAATGTTTTGATTAAAAAATTATATTATTAATCATTTGTAATTATGTAATTTACAAATATAAATACTTATAGAAATTACATAAACAAATTGTATTATACATAAACATATATAAAAAAATATAAATTTTATATATATCACATATAAAAATAAAAAAATTTACTATTCTGGCTCGTACCCGGTTCTTTCTCGGGTTTCCGGGCCAACCCCGAGCAGGCCCGGGCCAATCCTGGGCCCCGAGATTTTTGGACAGCCCTAATTAGCTAGGACACATAATATATGTATATAATGCTCTTCCCCGTACCTGTAGGAGTGAATTTTGGTAGGGTTTTGAGGACAATTTTGACATTGCTTTAAATGGTATTTCCAAGGTGTAGGGTATTATGTCAAGAATGGCCCAACTTAATGGCGTTGGCAAGGCTAGCAAGGCTCGCAATCGGTTTTGATGAAATGCCTAAAAAGGAACGACTCTTTGCTTGGTCCACCTCCACGACCAAAACAGTACCATCGTCCCCTGCTTCTATCAACGAACATCTCCATTGATATACCCAGTGATCGCTGCAGAACTCAACCACACCGGCCCCACCACAGCCACGCTCGCCGTCCACGCTATCATCAGACAGCTACTACCTCGTCGCTTCTATCCACAATATCACCCGACTGCTACAACCTCGTCGCATGTATATGTCCAAGCTCTCACCGGACAACTATGATGTCACCGCCCTGTCCAAGCCCTCATCGGAGGGCTACAACTTCGCTGTGCTATCCGCACTATACAACCAGATAGCAACGACCCCGCCTCCTCTGTCCACACTATCACCAGACAATCACGACCTCGTCGCCTCTGTCCATGCCCTCAGATGACAACCATGACCTTGTCGCCTCCGTCCAATCTCTTAGTGGATAGCATCACAACCTCACCAACTACAACAAGCACGCAAATCATCATGTCCGCTCTTTTGTCTTGGCGAACTGGCGCCCTTTGTAGATCCAAATATAATTTGAGAGGGGCATTAAATATTGTAGTTAATTAGACTTCTTTATCTTTTAGTCCCACTTCGTTTGGAATACTAGAAACCGCTCCTAGGTGGTACAAAACGTCTGGGATATTCCGTCTGGGATACTCGTATTTTTACTAGTGCCTCTCACCCCTTGTGTGCAAACATCTTAATGCAATGAAATATATATTATCCCTTTTCTCCCAAAAGTTCTATTTTATCAGAAACTACTTTTGTAAGCACAACAATTTATTAAAGTTGATACCATATTGATTCATTCTAAGTACAACAGGTTAATTGGATCATTAATTTGTTGTTGTATTTATCTCTTAATTGGATGTTCATACCTATCTTTTAGTTGATCGGATGACCAATCATATTATAAATACTAATTAGATTGCTAGCCACTTCTAATGCTCTCTATCAATGTGAAGTGTATATTTTCATTCATTTTTAAGTAATACGTACAGCTTACTTAATATGTCATATGTTAATGAGCTCAAGAATAATATGGACCAATATAAGTTGTCTGATATGTCATAAATATTTATTTTCATAAGCGATCAAGAGATTACACATACTAACACGTTTATACTCAGTTGACATATTTAACATAAATATAGTTTTTTTTTTAAATTCATTAAATTCTTTAGGGAGTGTTTGGCAAACTCTTGAAACTAGGCTAGGTTTAGAATTGACCCAATTTTAGCTTCGTTTTTTATCGGAGAAACCTGGGCCGATTTTGTCCCAGTTTTTTCAGAGTAAAAAAAAAGACACATAACTAGTTCTTTTATTTAAACCACCCCTCCTTTGGTTAAAAAAATTAGTTTATTTCAAAACTAGGCCAGGTTCAATCCTAATCCAGTTTTTGAAGCCAAAGAGGTAACTTGCAATGGAAGGGAATACATTGTGTTGAAAAAAGCCTACATAGTGTGCTCGATTCAGTTATACATGTGTAATAGTACGTAGTAGGTGTTTGGTGGAAAATTTGCAGTAAAAAGAAAAATTGAAAGAAATATATTTGATTTGTATTCTCTCAATCTCAATTACAATTTGGATTTCCGATTACAAAAGAGAAGAGAATTGATCTGAATTCTCCCATTTGTTTAATTCTGGGTTCTTCACGGTGGTGATGGAGTGCCTCCCTCGAATGCTCGTGTCGAGTTTGCTCTCTGTTGACGATCCAAACGTCTTGATTCACTAGAATGATATCTTCTCCTTACGATTTGACGCTGTAGAGAACTTGCAAATCAAGTTTGAAACTCTGAACGAGTTGATAACTCTGAACGAGTTTGAAGCTCTATGAAAGAATTGATTTAACCGAGATCGGTTTGCAAGCCAAGGGAATGCTCTAAGAACTTTGTTGTTGCAGGAAGCTTGAAGATGATTTGCTACGGGAAGCTCGAAGATGATCCGAAGAAGCTGATTTCTAGATCTCCAAGATACTCCAAGATCCAAAGATCCGAACCCAATTGAGTTTACTCCTATTTATAGGGGATTAAGGGGTATAACTGCCCCCTTAATTCGCTTCTAAGTGGGGCTGAATGGGGTGTAACCGCCTCCTTAAACTGCTCCCCAAATCGTGGGGAAAAGGTTTTGAAACCGTTCAGTTCGTGCTTTGAACGAGTCAAACACTGAAAAATAGCGTTCAGGGCCCGAACTCCGTGTTTTAGACTTAAAACGCAGAGTTTGGCCTATTTTGGTGGCTGAACGCACAGGTCGCTCTGCGTTGTAAATCTGAAACACAGAGTTGGGATGCAGAGATGAACTCTATGTTTTGGACCTGGGACGCAAAGTTGGGCTCTACATGAACTCCGCGTTTTGAGTCCACGAACTCTGCGTCTGGACTTGAATGCTGGGGATGGCCTTTGCGTTTTCAACTAGAATGTTGGGCATGACCTCTGCATTTTGATTTTAGAACGTGGGTATGACCTCTGCGTTTTAATGTTATAACACAGGGATGACCTCTACATTTTGATGGTGAAACTCATGGATGACCTCTGCGTTTTGATGTGAAGTGACCATCAATTTGTGGTCTCTTTTGCTGGAGCGTTGCAAAGACCGTCGTCATCTTATAATCTTCATCTTGGCTCCTTAAAAATACGAGAGTCGTCAGATTGTAACTCCTAATGTTGATTGTGAAGGTTGTTAAACTAGAGCTTTCATCGGTTGTTGTGAAGCTCGTCAGATTGTAACATTCATCGATCTACGTGAAAGTCTTTAAATTATAGCCTTCTGAAAGTCGTCAGATTATAACTTTCATCATCGGTGTTTGATGGGGGATCAGCTATCTGTTGTGATTTTAAGATAATGTGTCCATTCGGGCCGAAGGCCCAACCCGGCCTGGTGACCAACCCAAACACGGTCGGGCCCGGGACAAGTCAAGAAAACCCAGGCCAATCAGGCTCTGGGTCCGGGTTGTCTTGGTGAAGCCCGGGCCTGCCCG
>BQKN01063686.1:84511-94857 GCA_022839385.1 Asparagus kiusianus
GGTATGGTCATTAATGTGTATGTGTGTGTGTGTGATTTTTTTTTGAGGAAAATAGCCATAACTTCAAAGAATCATAGTCCTAAATGTTTTTTATATTATATATATATATATATATATATTTATATATAATTATATTATGATATGGTCATTAATGTGTATATGTGTGTGTGTGATTTTTTTTGAGGAAAATAGTGTAGGCATCGAAAATTGCCGATAGGTCCCCGAACATAGCTCGGTGTCAACGAGCAGCGATCGAACGTCACCACCCGGTTCACAAGAGCTCAAATGACACCGGTGAGCGACTGAAGCAAACCGACGGATTACGTGAACCGACAGAATGTCAGAATCGCAAGGATACGGGTTGACCGAAAACCCCGCTATCACCGCAATCGGACCAACGCCCGCTGTGCCTCGATCACCCCACAGATAATCCAACCATCGGGGCCTACAGAGCTCGCCGTCACGATTCCAACGCATCCGAAATCACTCAAATCCGAGTTCGGACGAAAAGTCAACGGCGAGTCAACGGCGGGACAACGGCACAGCCCCGGGCTGAACCGGGGACACACGAAGCTGTCTCGGCTGGCTCGAGACACCCCACATGGGGTGTCTCGGCCTTGGCCGAGACACCCCATGGGGGGTGTCCCGGCTTGGCCAAGACACCCCTAGGGGGGTGTCTCTCCTCTTAGGGGTGTCCATATCAGCCCCCTCCCTCTCCTTTTGGCTATAAATAGCCCCCTAGGCCTCCTTTGTGAGGGGCTCTTGATTTTGGCGCTGATTTAGCTCTTGGAGAAGAATTTCCGGTCTTGGGATTATCCTCGAGATCTGAAATTCTAAAGTCTGAAGCGGCGAAGCCCTGCTGGAGTGAGGAGTCAGAGTTTCTTCATCAAGGTTCATTCACCCCCCCTCTCTGATCCTTAGTGTTGCTCCTTTGCGGTGACACTAAGAAGAGCTATTATCTCGTTTTAGCCGAGATATACGCTTATAACCTCTAGATCTTGCGCGGATCGACGAGGTTCTGTTTCTATATCCTACGCGGATAGACGAAACTCTGCCGGATTTTATCGGCAAGGATCTTGAAGAGTCGGCGGTCCACGGACATCGACGTCCCCGTCACAGGCCAACAACCCACGCAAGCGAGACCGTACCAAACCGGGCTCTCGTGTTTATTTTCGTTTAAGTTGTAAATCCTTTTGTTTTCATTTAAATTCTGTTGTAACGCCTGAAGTTGTAACAGATCTCGAAAAAAGAGAACAAGTAATGAAAACAGCAACTTTTACCGGAAACAAGCTGGCGACCACAGTGGGAGCCAACGGCATCGCAACCGACGCCGTCGTGACGCAACCGGCCTTCAAGATCCGGGTGAATGAAGAGATCGAATACGAGTTCGATCAGAAGAAGTTCGAAGAGTACCTCTCCTCCTCCTCCTCCAGATCTGCCTCTCCGCACCGGCGCAGGAGGAATTCATCTCCAAAAAGGGCTCGCGGGATCTCCAACTCCTCAATTCAGGACCCCGCCGTCGCTGCCACTACACTTGCACCACACAACGGCCTTGCGTCGATCAGTGTGGTCAAGAACGTAGATCCAACCGCCGCAAAGGCGATAGGTGATGCTGCTCCAACTCCATCAAAGAGAGCGCTTCAAAGACGTCGCCAACATCTCGCTCAACAGCTCGCCAAGGCCAAGGAGTCCAAAGATGGAGTGCGCTATGCAGAGGACTTGAAGTCGAGGCAGCGACAAGAGCAGCGGCAGGTAATCAACTTCCCCTCCAAATCAGGAGCGAATGAGTGGATCCGCGTCAAGAGGAACCGCTCCACGCTCGAGGAGCGAATCAAGAAGCGCCGTGCTCTACTTGCACATGCCCGGCTCCTCCTAAAGAAGGCAGAGGAGATGCAGCAAGAATCGGCGGTCAAAACGCCGTCCAAGAGCAAATCGGTGTGGGTGCCCAAGGCAAACCCAACACCTCAAACCAAGAAGGGCAAGATTATCGCCCAGAGTTCAACCAAATCAGAGCCTACTCCTCCCGTACCAGCACCCTCAACAGGGCCAGGTAAAAAAGGGGATCATTCAAGATCCCAGCTTCCTTTGACGAGTCGTCTCGGTCCCTTACAGGAGAACCGAGGCAGAATACCCGTCAAAGAACGGCTGGGACCATTGAAAGGTCCCCAAACTAAAATCCAGACTAGGGGTGGAATCAATCCCCCCAAGAATATTGACAAAGGGAAAGCCCCTATCACCGGCCGCACTGAATTGCGAGCCGAACTGAAAGAGCCCGTTCAATTTCTACGCTCCCAAAAGCGCAAAATTGAACGGGCCACTCTTGAAAAATCTAACCAATTTTTGCGTTCCCAAAGGGAAACACACTCGTCTGAGGATGAGCGTGTTATACCGAGGGACATCCACCAGCACTCTGAAGGTTGCTCCAGCTATCAAGCTGATGAGCTGTACTACAGGGCTGGGGGTGCGGAAAAATCTCGAAAGAGGTACATGCAGGAGTCCCACTGCCCGTGTGCCAACATTATCAAGGCAGTGCTGTCCGAATGTTGCTGTACTCAAACCCCAACAAGAATCTCGGTGTTCGAGAGACTCTCCAAGCCGAAGCGTTTCCACAAGAAGAAACCGCTCCGCCGAGAGGATGAATACTCGAAAGTGTCAGTCAACATGACCGGCAGAGGGGGATCAACACCACGTCTCAACTTGGAGCAGCTTGCCGAGGCATCCCGATGCATGACATGGTTGCGGTCGGGAACCATCAAACGGAACACCTACCCAAGAGTACACAAGGGACTGTCCTTAGAAGAGGAGGAATCCGATGCTGATTCTGATACCTGCTCCGCCATCGCATCCGATGATACGGCTTCAAGTGCAGGCCAACCTTATGAATCGCTCATGATCAGTGCCGAGCAAATGTCGAAAATACTTGAAGAAGCCCTAGCCAAGCAAAAGGAGAGCTTCAAATTTGAAATGGAGATGGCTATGCAGCGGATGAGGGAGATGCACGATCAACAGATCGCGGCAATGACGGTTCACCAAGGAGAACCAAGCCAGCGCAATCCAGAGGAGCATGAACGGGAAGCGGATAATGTCGACATTCCTCCCGTCAACACCAACACTGGGGGTGGTCCCGCAGAAGAAAATGCAAAAGAGGACCACGCCTCCTCTCCCAGAAGCCACTCGAAGACTGAGACGAGTGAGGACAGAAAGATGAAAGACCTGGAGAGCAAGATCAATGCATTGATGAACGCTCAGGAGGTAAAAAGATCCGGTATACCCTGCCCATATCCGAGGGAGTGGGAATCGATCCCATATCCGGCAAAGTTTAATTTAATTAACTTTACGCCGTTTGATGGGAAGGGTTCCCCTACCCAGCACTTAATCTACTTCAAGTCTCATTTAGGAATCATTTCCGGAAATGAGCCCCTCATGGTGCGGTCATTCGTCGGCACTCTTCGCGGAGCTGCCTTCGATTGGTACCGCCGTCTCAAGCCCGGAAGCATCAACGGCTGGGATGACATGGAGGACATGTTTCTAACGAATTTCTTTGATGATGACACCGAGGTTTCAATCGGCACGCTGTTCGATGAAAAACAAAAGAACGGCGAGACGGTTGAAAACTTCGTGAAGAGATTCCGCAACAAAGCCATGAATTGCAGGGATCCGGTCAGCGAGGATTTCATCCTCGAGACCTGCCACAACAACCTCACGCTCGACATCCTCGAAGCCATGGGAATGGCGCCATCCAAAACCTGGAAGGACTTGAAGATGCGAGGAGAAAGAGCCGAGCGATTCCTCAAGAGGAAGAAGGCGGAGAGGGGACAAATTCCCAACAATGCCCCACAACCAAATTTTACCCCCAAGGGTAAAGGGAAGGCGCATGCAAATGCGGTGGTCGCAAATCAGGTCTTTGAGGTGCAAGCACAGCCGCAGCAGCCTCAACAGCCCCAGCAGCCGCAACAGCAACAACAGAGGGCGCCTCAACAACCCAGGTGGCAACAGCAGCCCCAGAAGCAAAAGGTTGGGGAGCCGAGGTTCCCAAAAGTCTACTCATTCAAGGAGGATGAAATCCCCGGTATCTTCAAGTACTTGGTCGAGAACAACAAGATCAAGCTGCCACCAATTCAGGATCAGGAAGATGCCAAGAGGGTCAACGATCCGAAATACTGCGCATTCCACCGAGCAGTGCACCATCCTACCAAGGTGTGCTACGCTCTCAAGGATAAGATTCAGGCCCTGATCGATGTTGGGGTCATCACTATGAAACAGCCCAAGGAGAAGAAGGTGGGTGCAAATACCGTGTCCATTAGCTTTGGATCCGTACCCTCGAGTTGGTTCCAACACGAGTCGGTGATCAAGGCGGCGGTGAAGACAGTGAACAATGATCCACACCAGCAGCGCCAGAAAGGGCTTGTGCCACACACAGCCCCAAATGGCGAAATCTTGTGGGTTCATCCAGACCTGATCGCAGATGAACAATGGGCCGGGACCTCTTCCACGAAGAACAAAAAGAAGTCGAAGAGGAAAGGCAAATCGTGCTGCGGTGCCTCTGCTATACCGGGGGTGGATGATGACAAAATTCCAACCTTCCCACTTTCTGAGGATGAGCAAGAAGCCTTTGCAACTCGGAGCGGGAACGAATATCACTTTAAGTATCCGGAGGCTACTGAGCAATTGGGTACCAAAACCCCACCTTCCAAGACGCTCGCAGAGTTGGGAATTTCAGCAATTCCCCCAACACCTGCAGTGGCGACGGAGAGAATCCCACAGAAGGATAAGGGAAAAGAGCCCGTACGTCAAGAAGCTCAGAACCCGAGGCCGTCTCGATTCAATAATCCAATTGGACGAGACAAACCGGGGAATGTAAGCTCTCAACCCCATTTCGACATTATGGCGCAATTAGCCAACATCCCGGCCAGGATAACTCTATACGAGTTGCTGCGATTGTCGAGAGATACGCGGAAGGCACTTCAAGAAGCCTTGAGTGATTCCGAATCCTTCTTGACTCGGATCAAGCCATCTTCCGAAGAACCGGAGTCGTCAGCTCAGCATTGCAATCTGGCGGCACATCACTTCCCCTGCATCTCTTTCACCAAAGAAGACATGCAGACAAAGAACTCCAATCATGATAGGCCCTTGTACTTCACCGGGCACATTGGTTCCAGCGTTGTCAACCGGATCCAAGTCGATCCGGGTTCCGCTGTGAGCATCATGCCATTCCGATTGATGCATCATCTCGGAATCCCGACTAGCAAATTAGCGTCCACTGGCACGACGATCTACGGATTCAACACCAGCGGGTCTAGGCCCTTGGGGAAGATCCGAGTTAAGTGCCAGATCGGGGATTTGAAGTCGGAGGTCACATGCTATGTGATTGACGCGGAAACTTCCTATAATTTACTGTTGGGTCGGCCGTGGATCCACGGTAACCTTATAGTCCCGTCAACGCTGCATCAGTGCTTCAAATATGTGGGCACAGATAATGAAGTCAAGACGGTGGTCGCGGATAAGCAACCGTTCAAGGGATTGGAGAATTACTTCACCGATTCCCTTTTATACGGCGCTGAATCCGATACTGAACCATCGGCCCAAGGAACGGACAGCGGTGATGAAGCTGATACCGAACCAGGGCTTGATTACGATGGCGGTTTTGTTTTAAACGACATTGTACCCATTGTAATCAATCTTGACGATGATGAATCATCGGAAGATAGTTGTAATTGGCAACTTGCCGAAGAACTATCAATAAATGATGATTTAGAGTACTCGACGGGTCTTGATGATATCACCAACGAACTCTATGCTAACCCTGATTTATATATGCCTCTTCAATCATTTTGTTTGACGAAGAAGCAGGTACACGACCCTTGCGGAACAACGCTCATCATCCCCGCAGGGATTGGGGGTGGAAAGGAGGTCGTCTACGGCAAAGGAAAAGCATCTCCGATACCCAACCATTTCTTGGAAGAGGAAGACAACGATGATAAACCAGCCCGTCATTTATCCAAATATGATGCGAAAGCTCGCAACATGATGGAAAGGCACGGCTATGACTTCAAGATCGGAGAAGGTCTTTTCTTTGGTCGAGGTCCACGGGTTCCACCCCGGATGGTCTATGTACCAAAGGGAAAACCCGATAATTACTACCGCCACAAAAGAGGTCTAGGCTATGTCTCGTCAGATGATGAGTGTGGCTGGCAAATCATCGACCAGATCGCTAACAAGACTAAGAAGGGATATTCTTCCGACTCTTCGGGTTGGGATTCCGACACTAGTCTTGGTGAAGTGTTTAAGAAGCTAATGTCAAACATGACTACGGTCGATCCAACGACAATGGAGGAAGATGATGAAATGCCGACATGGGAAGACCCGTGGGTACATCACTTAAACATGCAGTATGGCGACCGGTTCGAGCAGAGAGAGCCTCCTACCGAAGACCCAGTCGTTCAGGTGAATATGGGCACCGAGGAGAATCCAAAGCCAATATTCATCAGCGATAGCCTCTTACCTGAAGAGAAGGAAGAGTTGATTTCTCTTATCCGGGAGTACATCGACGTATTCGCCTGGAATTATGAAGACATGCCAGGTCTCGACCCAAACGTAGCAGTGCATCGTCTCAACATCAAGCCGGAGGTTAAACCAGTCAAACAACAACAACGACGGTTTCGTCCGCAAATGATGGAAGCAATCGAAGCTGAAGTCAAGAAGCTCGTCGATTCAGGATTTATCCGAGAGGAACAACATCCCGAATGGCTTGCCAATATCGTTCCGGTCCTAAAGAAGAACGGGAAGATCCGGATATGCATTGACTTCAGGGATCTCAATGCAGCTTGTCCAAAAGATGATTTTCCTCTCCCCATCACGGATGTTATCATCGACAATACGTGCGGGTTCGAGAGGATGTCCTTCATGGATGGTTTCTCTGGTTATAACCAGATAAAGATGCATCCAGATGATGAAAAGCACACCGCATTCCGAACACCTCTCGGCGTATTCTGCTACACAGTCATGCCCTTCGGCTTGAAGAATGCAGGTGCTACATATCAGCGAGCCATGTCGAAGATCTTTCAAGAGCATCTCCGAAAGACCGTCGAATGCTACGTGGACGATTTGGTCGTGAAAAGTCGTGATAAGAATGATCACATCAAAGACTTGAAGACCATGTTCGACTTGATGCGGGCCCATCAGTTGAAGATGAACCCTACCAAATCCTTCCTCGGAATGGCTAGTGGAAAATTCTTGGGATTCGTCGTCACCACCAAAGGTATTCACATTGATCCAGACAAAGTAAAGGCGATCAATGAATTGCAACCTCCGAGGAACCTCAAGGAGCTCAGAGGACTGCAAGGGCGATTGGCGTATATTCGTCGGTTTATCTCAAACCTTTCGGGGAAATGCCAACCGTTCTCCAGGCTCACAAAGAAGGGCGTGTCATTCGTATGGGACGAAGCTTGTCAAAAGGCGTTTGAGAGTATCAAAGAATATCTCTCGAAACCTCCCGTACTCGTCGCACCGAAATCGGGCAAACCGTTCTTGATTTATGTCAAGGCGACGAGCCACTCATTAAGTGCATTGCTTGCACAAGATGACGATAACGGTCACGAGCAAGCGGTATATTACTTAAGCCGAACCATGGTAGGCGCAGAATCTCGATATCCCATGATTGAGAGAGAATGCCTAGCCTTAGTGTTCGCCATCCAGAAGATGCGGCATTATTTGGTTGGACAAACCATCTACGTCATCTCCAAAGTTAACCCGGTCCGAGTATTCATGACTCAACCGGCTTCCATGAGCTGGCGATTAGCAAAATGGGCTTTACTCTTGTCCCAATACGATCTACACTTCAAGCAGCAGAAGTCAGTAAAAGGGCAAGCTATCTGCGATCTCTTGGCAGCTAATCCAACTACGGACGCCGCCAAGGTATATGACGATTTACCTGATGAAACCCACGAAGTCAACGCAACTTCACACCAACAAGTGTGGCGTTTGTACTTCGATGGTGCTTCACGAGCAGCTAATGCCGTAGGTACTCCTGGATGTTCTAAGGTCTCCTCCGGAGTGGGAGTTGTCTTAGTTTCCCCGGGAAAACATGTGATGCCTCGAGCCTACTCATTAACTGAGCCGTGCTCGAATAACGTGGCAGAGTATAACGCACTGATTATAGGACTCAACTTTGCCAAAGAGCTGGGGGTTGAGTATCTCGAAGCCTTCGGTGACTCTCAACTGATAGTCAAACAAGTCCAAGGGGAGTACGAAGTCCGAAGTCAGGATTTGCTACCATACCACAAGATGGCGGTGGAGCTAGCGGAATCGTTTGAAGGGTTCTTCATCGAGCACGTTCCGCGGTTGCAGAATACGTATGCAGATGCATTAGCAGCTTTAGCTGTTTCTTTGGCACAGCCTCCCGGAACAGAGCAATTTGTTACGGTAGGAACGCACCAACTCTTAGTGCCACTTCATAATGAAAATGGCAGGAAGGAAGAGGTCCAAGAGGTGCACACAACTCAGGCTGAGTTCGAACCCCGAGATTGGCGCTTCCCCATCATCGACTACGTCTTGCATGGAATCTTGCCAGAAGACGTGAAGGAGAGAGAGTCGATCAGACGAAGAGCTCCGAGATTCTACTATAATACAGAGAATCGAACGCTATACCGCAGGGGGTATGATGGCGTCTTGGCACGGTGTCTATCAACCAAAGAAGCTGAAGAAGTGCTTAAAGAGGCACATGAAGGAGAGTGCGGCGCGCACCAACCTGGTCCTAAGCTCTATGATCGCATCAGGAGAATGGGATACTTTTGGCCCTCCATGATGCATGAGGCAATTGTATACGCCCGGAAGTGTCACGCATGTCAAGTACACGCGAATTACATGCACCAACCTCCGGAACATCTACATCCTTCGGTTACGTCATGGCCGTTCGAGACCTGGGGAATGGACATTGTTGGTCCTATAAACCCCCCTTCGGTTAAAGGCGATCGGTTCATCCTGGCGATTACTGATTACTTCTCCAAATGGGCTGAGGCAGTCCCACTCAGAGAAGTCAAGACGAGCAACGTCATTGCATTCATCAAGCACCATATCATCTACAGGCATGGTGTTCCAAGACGAATCATACATGACAACGGTCCTCAATTTATCAGCAACGCCTTCATAAGGTTCTGCGAAAAGTTCAAAATTCAGGACATCTCGTCAACAGCCTATAACCCCACAGCAAACGGGTTAGCTGAAGCCTTCAACAAGACTATCATAAAGCTCTTGTCAAAGCTTGTGAAGAATAGCAAGCGAGATTGGGATGATAAGCTCGGCGCAGCTCTATGGGCCTATCGTACCACGGTGCGTACACCGACCGGCGCAACCCCATACTCATTGGTGTATGGATGTGAAGCCGTTCTCCCTTTGGAAATTCAAATTCCATCTCTTCGGATCGCTCTCGCAACCCAGATGACGACCGAAGAACAGCATCAGAAGCGCCTCGAAGAACTCGAGATGCTCGATGAAAAGCGCTTGGAAGCTCAACAGCACATCGAGTTTTACCAAGCCAGAATTTCTCGAGCCTTCGACAAAAAGGTTCGACAAAGGAGTTTTAAGGAAGGGGACTTGGTCTTAACCGAGAAACGTCCTATGATCCTTAACTCCAAGAAGAAAGGCAAATTTGAACCCAAATGGGAGGGACCGTTCGTAGTAGAAACAGTTTACTCGAACGGCGCCTATCGTCTAGTCACCAAAGATGGTGACCGACTCATGATGCCAATAAATGGCAAATTTCTGAAGAGGTACTATCCTTAGTATCCTCAGAAGAATTGAGGTACCGGGAAGTTCCCGGAAGAATACCACGTCGGGGTATTCTCAGGGATAACCCGGTCGCTGATGAGCAAGAAATCAATATTCAAATTCCAAATATTCTTGTTTGTCAAAATTTAACTCTCACAAACACTCTTTTGCTGAGATGAGATCTAAATCATTGATTCTCCCCTCGCAGAACTTTCAGTGGTTTCTGACTACTCATAGTCTCCACCACACCATTCCAGTTTGGTCAAACCTTATGACAGTTAGGGCCAAAGCCAAATCCCCCTCTCGATTCGCCCAAAGAACGAGAGGTCCACAAATCAAGTGATCAAACCTTCTTTCGGTTATGATCATTCTCACACTCCCCACTTGGTCAAACCTTACTACAGTTAGGACCAAAGCCAAAATCCCCTCTCGATTCCTCCAATGAACGAGAGGTCCACTTTCAATTCAAATGACCAAACCTTACGACAGTTAGGGTCGTTTGAACCTCTCGATTCGAGTAACCAAACCTTACGACAGTTAGGGTTATCCGAATCTTTTCGATTCTCGGAGTGGAGATCCCA